>JAEIGD010000135.1:0-174490 GCA_018903425.1 Zaprionus nigranus
ATCTGTCACGAGGACTCGGTCCCTGAAATAACTACCTACCACTAATCTCAGATACACCTGGATACCCATATTGTGCATAGCACTTAGAATTGTGGGCCATTTTTCTGTGTTGAAGGCGTTCTTCACGTCTAGCGTGACGATTGCGCAGTACTCCTTCCTGCCGCCAAGTCATCTGTCACCATCGAGAGCGTTCTTGGCTATATCTGCAACAACCGAGAGTGCATCAAGTGTACTTTTTCCCTTGCGGAAGCCGTACTGATGCCTACTCAGACCATTGGAGCTCTCCGTTATTGCCTCTATGCGAGCATATAGAATACGCTCGAATAGCTTACCTACTATGTCCAGCATACATAGTGGGCGGTAGTTGCATGCGCCTTGTGCTTGCCCCCTACCTTTCGGCAATAGTACGAGCTTTTGGCTTTTCCACCGCTTAGGAAAGACCCCATCCACGAGGCACTGCTGGAAAAGTGTCCCTGAAGATTTCGGGTCGCGCAAGCGCCACCGCTTTGACCACCACTCCCGGATTTCCATCCAGGCCAGGAGATTTATTGGCCTTAACACGCTTTTGCAGCCTCGACTACTTCGCTTATTGATACGCAAGGGAAGGGAGACGCAGGGGGTATCTTCTAGAGGCTGCCATAGCGTTATCTCTCAGGGAACAGCTCCGCCACAAGATTGGCCATCTCATTGGGTTCCTATGGTGTACCCTCCCTCTTTCTTAACTTATTGCTAACGAGTTGGTAGGCGAGACCCCAGGGGTCGTCGTCTACGCTCTCAAGCAGGTCCTTAAAGACGCGCGCTTTAGCAGCCGATATACCTTTTTTGAGCTCGGCACGATTGGCTCTGAAAACCTGGAGAAGTTCGGCGTGGCTAGAGTCTCCTCTGGCTCTTTGCGCTCGGGTCCTAGTCCTGTTGCATTCCAACCATTCATGAGATTGGCCGCCATCGTCTCTCCGCATGGCCGGTTGAGATGGTTAGGGGAGTCGATTTGATATGACAGCATATCATTATCAAACTTTCTAACATCCCAAGCTTGACCGAGTGAGTTCCTCCGCATACTGCGTACCGCTCCCATTGGTCGCACGCAAAAAGGTGATCA
The DNA here is from genome assembly GCA_018903425.1 of Zaprionus nigranus. Classification (NCBI taxonomy): domain Eukaryota; kingdom Metazoa; phylum Arthropoda; class Insecta; order Diptera; family Drosophilidae; genus Zaprionus; species Zaprionus nigranus. Next base: position 1,100 of record JAEIGD010000135.1, read on the forward strand.
GAGCATGGTCGCTCAGCGTTACCTCATCGGAGACTGTCCAATTTGTGTTTGCCACTAAGCTTCTGCGGACGAAGGTAACATCAATATATGACGTGCCCCTGTCGGCTTGCGGCCGTCATTCAGCAGGATCAGGTCGAGCAGAATCATGGAGTCAGTCACGGCAAGCCCTCTGGAGTTGGAGACGCGGCTGCCCCATTCTGTCGCCCAGGCATTGAAGTCGCCTGCTATAATCGTTGGCCTGCGCACTCTCGCATGGCTCATGACCATGTTGAGCATATCATCAAATTGATCAGGGCTGTCACTAGGAGGCGCATAACAGCTGTAAATATGCACACCTTTGACCTCGCATATGCAATGCCACGCATTGGCGAGGTCGCCCGATCCTGTATATGAAGAGAACTGCAACACTTGATAGCTGCCTTACCTGACTCATCAAGGATCAGACCCGAGTCACCGACACCCTGCAAATAGGGTTCGCTGAGGAGCATGATGTCAGCATTGCGCTCCGCCGCTGTCTGAGTCAGAAGACTCTAAGCAGTTGCGCAGTGATTGACATTGAGCTGGATAATGTTTATTTGGTCAAACATTATAGTGGCTCTTAGCTCCTATTTGTCTCGCCTTGAAGGTCGGGCATACAAAACCACCCGTGGTGTGGTTCCTGTTCACCTCACTGCTGCAGATCAGGCATTTAGGTGGTGCCTCGCATCCCTTTGCCTTATGACCGCGCTTGCCGCAACGCAAGCAACAGTCAGACCGATCAGTCGCCTTGCAACTGGCAGCATGGTGGCCGAAACACAGACACCTAAAGCATCTTGTAGGACGTACATCCTGGTTGATGCGGCAACGTGACCAGCCTACTGTTACCGTGCCCTTTTTTCAGTAATGTGATCGCATCATCTGGGTGCCATCCCGCATTTTACGCAAGCCACGCACTGCATCCGAATTAAAACTGATGCCCTGGAACTGAGAGGCCAGACAGCTGAGGAGTTCCTCTGCTGTCGTTGCCTCATCCATGGAGGGTGCCATTCTCTGAGCACCCGTGCGGACAGCTGCCATCTCCTTCAAGGACTCTTCGAGTACCCCTCTAAATGTGGACACACTTGCTGCTTCTTTTACCCTTACTTCGAGCAGTAGCTCACCTTGTTGGGGTTCTCCTGATTTTTTCGACGTGGTTGCCAAAAACACTTAAATTAGGGTTCGCTTTCAACTTGCGGAGCATATCAGGATATGACGCTTCACCAGTCTTTTTTAATTATAAAAGCCTCTGGCTTTTGCGCAAGCGCTTAGGCTTTACCTCAGACCACTCCGCTTTGCTAGCGTCCTTTGCAACAGCCGCATAGCTAACCGGAATTGAATCCTTTGGCATAGAAGTCGCACGCTTAGTGGGATTGCTCAGAGGAGGCTTCACTGAGGGGGCTTGACTATAAGGCGCTTCACTGAAGTATCTTTCAGTGCGGTGTTTTTTGCGCTGATCGCCGGTGGGCAGACTTTCTTCTTTGTCTGAGTAGCGATATCCTTGCAAGAGCTCTCTCATGCAGCATCCTCTTCCAGCTGGATTGCTCTGGCATTGAGAGCAGCCAGATCAGTAATTGCGCCTTTGGTCTCCTTAGTGACGTGGCGCTGCGTTTCGAAAGCAGAGAGCACAAAATTAATTTTGGCACTCATCATATCTAGGATGCTCCGTAAGCCTGCATTGTACCCCGACAGGTCCAGTGGCCGTATTGGCGACGTGTGAGGGGATTTCGACGCTATTTTTTGCGTCGGCACGCTGATAAGATCAGTGATCTTTTTCTGACCTATGGTGGTAGACGCTACAGACGCCAGGCTGGCCACCTCCACAGCACCGCAAATGCTAGTAATTGCTTTATTATGATTTTATTATGTATTTAATGGGCGGAAAAAAAAAATCGAAATTTTAATTCAAAATCGAATTTCGCGCCCAACGGTAGCAACGCAAGAATGATCGCACCGCAAAAATAAGCGTATCAGAAAACAAATTTGAATTTTAAGTTCAAATTTGAATTCGAACTTCACGCCCAACGGTCGCAACGTACAAATTATCGCGCCGTCGATCTGGCAACGCCACACGCACAAGGTCGCTCACTATAATAACGCCAAGCATCGATATTCGATGCTTAGCGATAATAATAATTGCCTGCGATCAGTTGGCAGCGGTATCAGCTGGTTTCTCAGCGCCGCCCGCCACAATAGCGCGACTAAGAAAACAAAAACAATCAAAAGCGAGGAAAAATTGAGTGAAAGTTATATTTACAATTTCACTCAGCCCTCGCCGCGCTCTCCGCGCTCCACCACTAACAAGCGCGGTGATGAGGCTTGCAATAAAACTCAGAGTTTGGGTTCCAGGAGCCGGAGAACGTCGCAGAGAGTACTCCTACAGATGCACCAGACTTTGACCAAGCACCTTGCACTTTCAGGTCAGAACTCGCACCAGGAAAACCACAAAAGATTGATGAAAACTTGCAACACCAAAAAACGCGCCTTGCTGTTGGAAACACTTCAACTCCGTTTCCCATGTGTTTTTTTTTTTTTTTTTAGGCCATGGATTTTAAAAAAAATTCATAGTCTATTGTGTTTGTCAAAATGGAAATGTGCGTAACAGGCAGAAGGAGGCATCTCCGACCCCATAAACTATATATATTCTGAATCAGTATCAGTAGCCGAGTCGATTGAGCCATGTCTGTTTGTCCGTCTGTCCGTCTGTCTATCTGTATGAACACCTGGATCTCAGAAACTATAAGAGCTAGAGTCATCAAATTTTGTGACAACATACGTATATATTGCAGTGTCTCAAAGTTTTTTAAAATTTGGACACGCCCTTCCCGCCTCTGTAAATCAGTAAGAACTATTTAAAAACTACAATATTAGCTCAAAAACCAAAGTTGTATATCTTATATGACAAATACCTTGCCACGGGCGTTATGTGAAAATTTCATTTAAATCGGTATATAAATAAGTAAAATATGATACGAATTAAACTCACTTTGAACATATACTTTTATACTTAGACCTAATTTACGCAAGCATACCAAGTTCAAATCTAGCGTCTTTGTATGGTAACACAATTGGTTCACAATGCTGCTTTTGCCGATGGGCGAAGGAGTGAGGCAATGGCCGAGTGGTTAGAGTGGCGGACGGCTGCGAGAGAGTGCGTAAGTTCAACTCCCGGTTGAAGCGGGTGCGCGGACTTTTTTTATTTTGTTTATTTATTTTATTCTAATAAACTAAAAAGAATAGTTACAGTCAACAAATTAAATTATTTTATTTTTGTCTGTTATGACTTTGCATGTTCAGTAAGATTCCAATCTTTTGCAATTAGAATGGTAGAAAATAACAGAAATCATAAGCCCTTGTAAAGTTATGAATGTGCGAGTGGGATGCCCATACATACATGTCTGCATATCCACATGTATGTATTGGCGTCCCACTTCAACATACATTATTGCACGATTGTATATGCATAAATATGTACAATTAGGTTTGCAGTTGCTGTTGTGTATCAACGAAAGAAAACTAAGTTCTAATTACATATATTGCGTAACTAAAACTTAAAAATCGCCTACCGCCGCCGCCTCTTATTAATATTTTTGAGTTTTTAATTTATTTAAAAAAAATTATGACATACAAAAGAATTTCACATGTTGATCACGGCAGCAATCGAACCTCGAACACACTCAATATCATTGGCCTTAGAGTCCGGGACATACTCCACTCAGCCACTAAACATCTATCGCAGCCGTCGAAAATGGCGAAACATTAGACAAAACCGCCAAAAAAATCAAAAAGAAGCACATGTAACAGAAATTTGGTACGCGCTAGAAATGCATATGTTACATTTCACCTATTGCCTACGGTATACTTTGATAATCCATCTGACTGTATAAGTCAGCTACTGACTGTAGCGTTTGTATTTTTATATTGCTTTTAAATTTTTTAAATACCAATACTATATTGCACATGTTCTTATAAAATGCCATACTATTCCTCCACAGCCTCATTCTCCCACTTTATTTAATAACTGTATTTAATTGTATAAAAATTAATTTTGCTAGGTATAGATATAATAACTATTTTTAATAAATGTCAATTGAACTCGTGCTAGAGTCTTTTTATAATAGGGTCATGCTCCGTGAACACAAGGTAGGGTACTAATCTATCGACTCGATCGTAGGGATCATTTATGACTGTAAACAAAAACAAAAATGGGTGAAATGGTCAAGATCAGCTGGAAAACACCACCAGCAAGCAAGCACGATCGACTCGAAGTTTTAGCTTTGTTTATGTTCTTTCCTTTCCCTCTTCTCTACTTCTTTGCTTAGACAATCTTCTTATCAGGTGCATTTAAGATTATCTATCCCCTACAAGCACGCGAAGTCAAATAAATTCTCTGTAGACTCAGCCAACATTTACATTTAGCACACCAATCAGATGATCCCCCCCCACTTCTCTCACCCGAAGCCTCGTCGGTTTTATCGCGTGCAGTGCTGCAACCATCCACCATCCGCTGGTGATGAAATACTTTAACTATTTCTACGTAATATGCTACAGAATATTATTTGTGGCGCCCAACATGTCGGCCAGAAACCGGCAAGCCGATTTTCAAAAGTATTCAAGGAATATTAGTCAATTCCATCGTATAACTCACTTAAGTGCATCTCTCCTTCTTTTACTTTTTTATCATTGCGTCTGGATAGCAAAGCAGCTGTTAAGAGTGATGCTCCGACCTCAAACATGATAAGGAAGCTATTTTCTGTTCCTCCTCTTTTTCGTTTCTACTCTCTTTTTTATATTTGAGTCTTCCTGTCTATGCGTCTGGATAGCAGAAAAGTTTCTATTAACTATGCTCCGACCTAAATTAGACAAAGAAAGCTCTTTTGATGGTTCTCTTTATTTTTCTAACTTTTTGTATTTCAAAGATTCTGGATAGCCGATATGTTTGAGATACATATGCTCCGAATTTTTGTTCTTACAAAAGCTCTTCTGTTCTCTTTGTTGTTGATAGACACCTACATCATTGATATAGAGTAATATACGAAGCGTATAAGTTTCTCTCCGGTGTGAGTCTTGAACGAACATATAATCTCTAGGCTTTGGATCACGGTTCTTTCAAGATACGTCCGATGCCAGCTAGAGTGTAGGAGATCAGTTAAGAAGTCTTTTTTTCTTCTTTTCTATCTCTATCTTGTAGTTGTGAATGTGTGGCTTGAATATTTTGTGATCCAATTTTACAAACTATACAGCCATACAATCAATTTCACAACAATTCTGTCCACATTAAATGTAAGCTAAACACAATTATACCCACCGGGAAACTGAAACGTAGCATGACCCTTATACTTTTATGAATTGAGATAATTCTTTTTTTAGATATATTATGAACAGCACATTTATATATTATATTTTTATGAATTAAGATAAGATTTTTTTTGATATAGTTTGAACAAAACATTTTCTTTAGTTTCGGTTTATAAGTCTACAATATGCCAGTTGGTCGTAGTCCAGGGGAAACTCCTAGGAAAGAACCAAGTGACGAATTGCCCACAGGTTCCAGACAGACTAGTCTTAGCCAAATGCAGACTAGAGGTAGAGCAGCAAGAATGGAAACCGAAAAACAGTCTGATAGGCAGTCAGTAGGCGAGTCTCAAATCAGCCGCCAGGATACTGGCTCTGATAGTGACAGACTACCCTTGCTGATTGCGCAGGCGTTGTCAGACGCTACGCGCAGGCAAACGGAAGCACTTGCTGAGTTTTCCATACTGCAAACTCAGCTTATGAATAGCATCGAGTTAGGATTTCAACGGGTGTTAACTCAGACACCGGTTTCCACTGGATCAGTACCAGCCATTGTGACTCCTTCGAGTCAACATAGTAGCCAACCCCGTGTTACCGGGAATAACACACCGAGTGACACGACGGATTTTAGGCCAGATCGCATAGGTCAAATTATGGCTAATTGGAAGTTGAGATTTACTGGAAAAGGGCATCTTTCAGTAGATGATTTTATCTACAGAGCCGAAGCCATGACCAGACAAACCTTAGAAAGCAATTTTGAACTGTTAGCAAGATATTCCTGCAACTTATTTGAGGGCAGCGCTGCCGAGTGGTTTTGGAGGTACCACAAAGGCGTCCATGAGTTAAGATGGCCAAATCTGTGCGAAGCTTTAAAAACACAATTTAAAGATGCACGCACAGATCGTGACATTCAAGCCGCTATCGATCGCCGTAAGCAAAAGCCGCACGAGTGTTTCGACGAATATTCACAGTCTGTAGCCGCTATGGCTGATAATCTGTCCGCACCGTTGACAGACTCGTATATGATGGGGGTGCTTCGAGCAAATCTGTTACCGGAAATTCAACACGAATTGCTACATGTTCCCATTAACAGCGTTGCCGAGTTGCGTCAAGCCGTACGTAGGCATGAAATATTTAAACAACAGATGTCTAGGATGCCGAATTTTAGTACTAGACCTGGTCAGAAAAAAGATAGTCAGCGAGTTATCTGAACAATTAGCTAGCGAATCTGAGAGCGAAGTAAGCGCAGAGGCAGATGAAGTTGCAGCAATTGAGCTTGAGTGCTGGAATTGCTCGGGAAAAGGCCACAGATACCACGACTGTATAGAAGAAAGGCGAATTTTTTGTTATGGTTGCGGAAGGCCTGATACCTATAAGCCAAGTTGTCCGAAATGTCAAAATCAAAAAAACTTAGGCACTCGAGCACCAGTCAACAGTGCTCGGAAAAAATATTTGTAGACAGACACAACAGCACAGCTTTGAAGGATACTCCGGAAAAGCATACCCAGCCAGAACATTTAAATTTACCTGACTTTCAGAATATATCCTCAGATATTACTAGTTCCCGAAACAAAATATTCACAAATGGAATTAGCAAGGCCTCACGATCACGTCTTCGTCGCAAAGAATATACCAGAATGCAACGGCACGAGCGTGCGAAATTAGTTTCTGCCATTGTGGAAAATCCATTGGACGTTAGACCATATGCAGAGGTGACCATATTGGGAAGTAAATACACCGGTCTACTTGATACCGGAGCCTCAATCAGCTGTCTTAAAACTAGAGTACGAGATCTTTCTTTTTATATTGTACCGTCGCTATCTCAAAGTCTTTATATAGGTATAGACTTTTGGAAAACTTTCGACTTGCTCCCTTTTTGTTTCCAGCAGACTGAACTGTCATCATTAGATGGCCCCTAATACGATCTTTATCTGATAAGCAGCGACAACAGCTAGAAGCTACGATCGCCTTATTTCCTTCGTTTGCCAAAAAAGGTTTAGGGGTACCACAATACTTTCCCACAGTATCGATGTTTCCGATTCGAGCCCGATCAAGCAAAGACATTTCCCTGTATCTCCAGCCATCGAAAAGCTAATGTACGAGGAACTTCACCGAATGCTGGCTTTGGGACTCATTGAAGAATCCAACAGTGCGTGGTCTTCCCCCGTAGTTCTGGTGCGCAAGCCAGAAAGTCAGGCTCTGCTTAGATAGCAGAAAGGTTAACGCTTGAACGCATGCGGTCAAGGATGCTTATCCGATGCCATTTATTGACGGAATTTTGAGCCGTCTGCCTAAAGCTGAATTTATTTCGAGCATTGACCTAAAGGATGCTTTTTGGCAAATCCCGCTTGAACTTAACTCTAGGGACAAAACTGCGTTTACCGTACCTGGTCGACCCTTGTATCAGTTCACCGTAATGCCATTTGGGTTTTGCAATGCACCGCAAACTATGTCCAAATTAATGCATCGCATCATACCAGCGCACTTACGTAGCGAAGTATTTATCTGGATGACTTATTAGTGGTATCTGACACATTCGAACGGCATATAACAACTCTTGGTGAATTTGCATCTCATTTAAATAGATCGAGATCGACTACGTCGAAAAAAAGTAAATTTTGCCTAAAAGAAATTCAATATCTTGGCCATATAGTAGGTCATGGCACTATCGCCACTGATCCAGAAAAGCTTTCGGCCATAGTTAACTTTCCGGTACCACGGTCCGTCAAACAACTGCGTAGATTTTTAGGAATGACAGGGTGGTATCACAAATTCATCAAAAACTACGCTTCCATTGCTTCTCCTCTTACGGATGCTCTTAAGCAAAAGAGAAAGTTCGACTGGTCCAAAGAAGCACAATATGCTTTTGAACACTTAAAACAGCAAATGTGCGAAGCGCCAGTGCTACACAGCCCAAACTTCGATGCCGAATTTTTCTTGCACTGTGATGCTAGTCACACAAGTGTTGGTGGTGTTTTGGCACAACTAAATGCTGCAGGCGACGAAGTTCCCATAGCACTTATGTCAAGAAAGCTGAACCAAAGCCAAAGGAATTATTTAGTGACTGAAAAAGAGTGTTTGGCAGCCATCCTGGCACTCAAGAAATTTAGAGCCTAAGTTGAGGGGCAAAAATTTACAGTCGTCACCGATCATGCGTCGCTTAAATGATTGATGTCTCAAACAGACCTAAGCAGTAGGCTGGATCGATGGACCCTTAAGCTTCAAGGCGTTAGCTTCGAAATTAAGCATCGTAAGGGTAGCAAAATATCGTTCCCGATGCACTTTCACGTACGTTTACAGAAGATTTGGCATCGGTCGATATAGACCAGTTCATCGATATTGACTCCGAAAGCTTTAAAAGCAAAGAATACCAGATTTTGGTGAAACAAATTGAACAAAGTCCAGTCAAACTGCAGATATAAAAATTGTAGACGGATATTATATTGTAGAATGGAACATGCAACAGACGACCGCGTTGCTTTTTGATTTTGATTTTTGTAGTTCTAGACCATTTCTCTAAATTTCCGTTTTTAAAGCCAGTAAAAAAAATTCACTGCTGAAGCCATTTTAAAATACCTGGAAGAAGAATTGATACATTGCTTTGGAGTACCTGAGGTCATAGTATCCGATAATGGCGTGCAGTTCAAATCCCATGCCTTCAATAAACTAATAGAAAAATATAAAATAGCTCACTCCTACACCGCCAAATATTCTCCTCAAGGCAATGCGTCAGAAAGAGTTAATAGAACAGCCATAGCAGCAATCAAAGCCTATATACATCCGAGCCAAAACAATTGGGATGATCAGCTTAGCAAAATATGTTGTTCTCTTCGCTCGAGCTGGCACACAGCAATTAACACCACACCGTATCGACTAACCTTTGGTCAGAATATGATCACAAACGGATCAACATACAAACTGTTGAAAAGGTTGAACCTGTTAGAAGATCGCTCTGTGTGTTTTGAAAGGGATGATAGTTTTGACATAGAACGAGACAAAGCAATAACATCAATGCGAAAGCAACACCAAAGAAATTAAAATGCTTACAATTTGCGAGCCCGAGAAGTTTCATTCAACGTAGGTCAGGAAGTATATCGGAGAAACTTCACGCAAAGTAACTTTGAAAAGGGATATAGCGCGAAACTTGCACCCAATTTTATAAAAAGTCGAATAAAGCGTAAATTGGGAAACAGCTATTACGACGTAGAAGATTTGAATGGCCATTACATAGGAAAATTCCACGCTAAAGATCTGAAACAGTAGGCCAAACTAATTAATTTTCACTTAGCTTCAAGCGAGGATCCCGCATTTAAAGGTCTCCCCTCTAAAGCGTGATCTTGGTGGGAGGGTTTGTAGGAACGCTTGTCGCTCAAATAATTCTGAGCTACACCTAAAAGTATGCAACAGTAAGAGGCAACACTTGTCTTGGTTGTTTTAGCGAACGAGAAAATAATGTAATAAAAAAAAAGGGGAATTGATTTTTTTGGTATCGATAAAGAAGTGTTTCATTGCCATCATAGTAGGGGTGGATTGCTTTCCCGTGGAAAGGTGACTAGGGCAAAAATTACCGCGGCATTTTGAGCTTGAAAAGGCGCCAAAAAGGTTTCCTGGATAGGTCAAGCCTTAGCTCTGCTTACTACCCACTCATTCCTTATACCGGACAGACCATTCAGCGGAACTAAAAGGACGAGCAAGCCTGAGCAGCTTTCATAAAAAAAAAAAAAATTATAATATATATTTTCATATATATACATATATATCAGGTAACTACATATAGGAGTTTTTCCAGTTGCCAATCATGGCAAGCAATCCCAAGAGAAGTGGAGGTTTCCTTATTATTCCCCTCTTCTCTTCTTTATCTAGCGCAAGTTGCTGAGTTTGCAAGATTGACTTGCAAACAGCTGTTCTCTGCAAGACTTCACCTTACACCTCTCTCCGCTTCGAACAAGAAGATTTTAGTTGTTTCGAGAGACGCGGAGCGGGCAGAAGCACAGCTGGCCCGGGCTGTAGGCGAATCCCATTTTTTTTGTGTGTGAAGCTTAGCTGGCTAAGATATTTGACCGCCAATGCTAATGCAAATCTAAGTGAAGTGCAGTGACTTGCCTTATAAAACGAAAGAGATGTCGGCAGTATAGGCAGAAAGTGCGTAAAGCGCAAGGAAAGCGGTAAAGCGCAAGGTGCAGGCAACCGAAAGAGAAGCGACCTTTGTTCCCCGCTATCTATGAAATTCCCAAATTGCCAATTTTTTTTTTTTTGTATTATTTTTATTATGTTAGTTTAATTGTTTGCCAAATTGAAGTGTAGTTAATTCAGAAAAAGAAAATTTATAATTGTACCCATGGTGAGAGAATGAGAATGGAGTGCACGCAAAGTGCAAAAAACTAAAATTAATCACAAAGAAAACCAAAACGAAATATAAATAATTACCAATAATAAAAGTTTAGCGAAAAATAATGAAATAAAAAAAAAAACTTATATCCAGTGAAACAAATGAACAGCAAAAGTGTAAAATAAAACATAAAGTGTGCAGAAAAGGCATGGTTTGACCCACTGTCCAACCGTTGCAGAACCCAAAGATCTCTTTTGCAGCATCTTCGCTGAAAGCGCTTTCGTCGATGGACAGCGGCAAACGGGGTAAGTGACCGATATTTCTATTTAAAACTTACACCGAGCAGATGAATCTAACGCATAACGTACGCGCAAAGCTACTCGCTCTTTGATCGTTCTCTTGAACGGCGCGCTCTTAAAGAATAAAAGAACAAAAGAATACGAAATGCTCTCTTGAGTGAGTCTTCCGTCTTCTTCTTGCGTTCAGTTATTTTTTTTTCACGTCTATCGTTATTCGCGACTTTATCTTTGGTTGCTCATTTGTTACTCAACTATGAGAACCCAGAATACCCTAACGTAATTAAAGAATGAAAAAAAAATTAAACTCTAAACTATAATATTATATATATTTATTTATATTGCTTTTAAATTTTTAAATACCAATACTATATAGCACATGTTCTTATAAAATGCCATACTATTCCTCCACAGCCTCATTCTCCCACTTTATTTAATAACTGTATTTAATTGTATAAAAATGAATTTTGCTAGGTATAGATATAATAAGTATTTTTAATAAATGTCAATTAGTAAAATGAACTCGTGCTAGAGTCTTTTTATAATAGGGTCATGCTCCGTGAACACAAGGTACAAGGTACTAATCTATCGACTCGATCGTAGGGATCATTTATGACTGTAAACAAAAACAAAAACGGATGAAATGGTCAAGGTAGGGCTGGATAACACCACCAGCAAGCAAGCACGATCGACTCGAAGTTTTAGCTTTGTTTATGTTTTTTCCCTTTCCCTCTTCTCTACTTCTTTGCTAAGACTATCTTCTTATCAGGTGCATTTAAGATTACCTATCCCCTACAAGCACGCGAAGTCAAATAAATTCTCTGTAGACTCAGCCAGCATTTACATTTAGCACACCAATCAGATGATCCCCCCCACTTCTCTCACCCGAAGCCTAGTCGGTTTTATCGCGTGCAGTGCTGCAATGTACTGACCATCCGCTGGTGATGAAATACTTTAACTATTTCTACGTAATATGCTACACACTGTCCATTTGAAGCTGTTAGCCTGTTAGCCACCTATTAGTTAAGCAACACTATATGTTAAGTTATCGATATCTTTCGCAGCAAAATTGAATGGAGTACTTTTTCTGATTACGCGCTAATGAAAGCTCGCGTCCAATTAAAACGTTTGAAAATAAAGAATAATAAAGCTTATTATCTTTGAATAACTAATGGCGTATTCAATCCGCCATATTGGTGACCCCGACGTGATTTAAAACTTCTTGCGAATATAAAAACTAACTACGTTGGTACTTATTGCATCAGCTCTAGAGATTTCATCAGACTCCTGTGGTGAAATAACGCACGCACGTTCATATATACGACGCATTTTAGGAACACGCATTAACGGGCCGCACACTTATATCAACTAATAGAATCGCATGCAACAACCACGATACAATCTTCGCTCATTGACCAGGAGGAAACTTAATTTTGAAATAAACGACATGACTGAACCATTGAATGATACCGAAGAGCAACTTCGCACAATGCAAAGAGAAATGGACGCATTACGTGTGGCACTCCAAGACACAGCAAGACAACAAGCCACCTCTACACCGGTTGTTGCACCAGTTCATCGTCTACAAATTAATGTGCCAAAATTCACTCGGAGCAATCCACAACTCTGGTTTGCACAAGTTGAGCGCGCATTTCGCCTCAACAGCATCATCAACAACGTGGACAAGTTCGATCTCATTACTGTACAGTTGGAGGAAGATATTGCATTGAGTGTAGCTGATTTGGTCCAAAATCCACCAGATGTTGACAAATACCCCGCTCTCAAAGCTGGGCTACTAACTTAGTTCGCTGAGTCTATGTTGCGCCGTTTGTTGCACGGAGGAGCAACTGGCAAAAAAACCGTCAGATATTCTGGCTTACATGCGTCGTCTGGCACCTGGCGAGCAATATGAAAGTATCATCCGTACGCTTTTCCTTGCAGAAATGCCATCTTAATTTCGCCCAATACTGTCTGTGTGGCCGGACACAGATCTTGACAGACTTGCAGCCACTGCTGACCGGATGCTCGAGGCTAATGGAACGAGTGATACTTGTGCCGCTGCTGCTACACCCGATGCTGTCAAGAATATGTCTTGCTCCCACCAAGATTTTGCCAGAAATTGCCGAAAGCTTACGTTCACTTTCTGAGAGAGTTGAAAAACTACAAAGAGAGATGAAATATCTAAAACAGCAAAATCAATCACAAGGACAATCACACGACTTATCCAACGGAGGAAACGACCAAGCATCGACGATGTGTTTTTACCACAAAAAATTCGGTGACAAGGCTCAAGTGCCGACCTGGCTGCACTTACAAAGCAAATTTAAACTAACGCAGCTGTCGCCTGATCAGCTGCACGGCGACAGCAAATACTCTGTCAGCAATATTACAGTACCCCTGAGAGTCGCCTACACGTCTATGATAAGATATCAAGGACACGATTTCTGGTGGATTCTGGTTCGGTGATTTCTGTTGTACCGCGTTCTGCGTTTAAGCAAAATTCACAAAAAAGCGATCTTATATTGTATGCAGCTAATCAAACACCTATCTTCACGTATGGCAAACAGCTCATTCAATTAAACTTGGGACTTCGTCGGGAGTTTAGTTGGACTTTCATCATTGCTGATACTCACACACCGATCATCGGCGCTGATTTCCTTTCAAAAATTTCAATTGCTGATCGATCTCAACAACAAGCAACTCATCCACTCAACGACAGGTCTAACCACTAGCGCGCACCTTAATGATGGAAGTCTACTGTCATTTCTACTGTCGACAACGCTGTTGACTTTCGTAGCCTGCTACAGGAATTTATTGCGGTGACACGTACATCAAAGAATAAAAGAACAAAAGAATACGAAATGCTCTCTTGAGTGAGTCTTCCGTCTTCTTCTTGCGTTCAGTTATTTTTTTTTCACGTCTATCGTTATTCGCAACTTTATCTTTGGTTGCTCATTTGTTACTCAACTATGAGAACCCAGAATACCCTAACGTAATTAAAGAATGAAAAAAAATTAAACTCTAAACTATAATATTATATATATTTATTTATATTGCTTTTAAATTTTTAAATACCAATACTATATAGCACATGTTCTTATAAAATGCCATACTATTCCTCCACAGCCTCATTCTCCCACTTTATTTAATAACTGTATTTAATTGTATAAAAATGAATTTTGCTAGGTATAGATATAATAAGTATTTTTTAATAAATGTCAATTAGTAAAAATGAACTCGTGCTAGAGTCTTTTTATAATAGGGTCATGCTCCGTGAACACAAGGTACAAGGTACTAATCTATCGACTCGATCGTAGGGATCATTTATGACTGTAAACAAAAACAAAAACGGATGAAATGGTCAAGGTAGGGCTGGATAACACCACAGCAAGCAAGCACGATCGACTCGAAGTTTTAGCTTTGTTTATGTTTTTTCCCTTTCCCTCTTCTCTACTTCTTTGCTAAGACTATCTTCTTATCAGGTGCATTTAAGATTACCTATCCCCTACAAGCACGCGAAGTCAAATAAATTCTCTGTAGACTCAGCCAGCATTTACATTTAGCACACCAATCAGATGATCCCCCCACTTCTCTCACCCGAAGCCTAGTCGGTTTTATCGCGTGCAGTGCTGCAATGTACTGACCATCCGCTGGTGATGAAATACTTTAACTATTTCTACGTAATATGCTACACACTGTCCATTTGAAGCTGTTAGCCTGTTAGCCACCTATTAGTTAAGCAACACTATATGTTAAGTTATCGATATCTTTCGCAGCAAAATTGAATGGAGTACTTTTTTCTGATTACGCGCTAATGAAAGCTCGCGTCCAATTAAAACGTTTGAAAATAAAGAATAATAAAGCTTATTATCTTTGAATAACTAATGGCGTATTCAATCCGCCATATTGGTGACCCCGACGTGATTTAAAACTTCTTGCGAATATAAAAACTAACTACGTTGGTACTTATTGCATCAGCTCTAGAGATTTCATCAGACTCCTGTGGTGAAATAACGCACGCACGTTCATATATACGACGCATTTTAGGAACACGCATTAACGGGCCGCACACTTATATCAACTAATAGAATCGCATGCAACAACCACGATACAATCTTCGCTCATTGACCAGGAGGAAACTTAATTTTGAAATAAACGACATGACTGAACCATTGAATGATACCGAAGAGCAACTTCGCACAATGCAAAGAGAAATGGACGCATTACGTGTGGCACTCCAAGACACAGCAAGACAACAAGCCACCTCTACACCGGTTGTTGCACCAGTTCATCGTCTACAAATTAATGTGCCAAAATTCACTCGGAGCAATCCACAACTCTGGTTTGCACAAGTTGAGCGCGCATTTCGCCTCAACAGCATCATCAACAACGTGGACAAGTTCGATCTCATTACTGTACAGTTGGAGGAAGATATTGCATTGAGTGTAGCTGATTTGGTCCAAAATCCACCAGATGTTGACAAATACCCCGCTCTCAAAGCTGGGCTACTAACTTAGTTCGCTGAGTCTATGTTGCGCCGTTTGTTGCACGGAGGAGCAACTGGCAAAAAACCGTCAGATATTCTGGCTTACATGCGTCGTCTGGCACCTGGCGAGCAATATGAAAGTATCATCCGTACGCTTTTCCTTGCAGAAATGCCATCTTAATTTCGCCCAATACTGTCTGTGTGGCCGGACACAGATCTTGACAGACTTGCAGCCACTGCTGACCGGATGCTCGAGGCTAATGGAACGAGTGATACTTGTGCCGCTGCTGCTACACCCGATGCTGTCAAGAATGTCTTGCTCCCACCAAGATTTTGCCAGAAATTGCCGAAAGCTTACGTTCACTTTCTGAGAGAGTTGAAAAACTACAAAAGAGAGATGAAATATCTAAAACAGCAAAATCAATCACAAGGACAATCACACGACTTATCCAACGGAGGAAACGACCAAGCATCGACGATGTGTTTTTACCACAAAAATTCGGTGACAAGGCTCAAGTGCCGACCTGGCTGCACTTACAAAGCAAATTTAAACTAACGCAGCTGTCGCCTGATCAGGCTTGCACGGCGACAAGGAGAAAATACTCTTGTCAGCAATATGCCCCGGGGCGGGGGGGGGGGGCCCCGGGGGGGGGGGGGGGCCCCGGGGGGGCCGGGGCGGGCGGGGGCCCCCAGTACCCGCGGAGACCCCCCGGGGGGGAGGGGGCAGGCACCCCCCCCGCACCCCCCCGCGGGGGGCGGCGCCAGGGGAGGGGGGCCCCGCGGATTGAGGTCGGGTTTCGTGGTGGCTGTTGGTGACCCATATCGCGGGGAGGGGAGCAGGCAGGCTCGACGTGGAGTTGCGTTCTACACGCCGGGCGGCAACCCAGAGAGCGGCAGAGGTGTTAGATAGACCTCGCTCCAAACCAAGGGGGAATGCATATCCAACAGTATGTATTCAAATTGGTACCAAAGGGATTGTGACTTGTCACTTTTTCAATGGGGCGTTAGTACTGCGCTTATATCAGAACTCGTGTCCCATCGGGGACCGTGAGATTAAGCCAACAAGGCAGGTGCTCACGTTAAACACATAGAAAAGGAAAGTACCCCCTGAGAGTCGCCTACACGTCTATGATAAGATATCAAGGACACGATTTCTGGTGGATTCTGGTTCGGTGATTTCTGTTGTACCGCGTTCTGCGTTTAAGCAAAATTCACAAAAAAGCGATCTTATATTGTATGCAGCTAATCAAACACCTATCTTCACGTATGGCAAACAGCTCATTCAATTAAACTTGGGACTTCGTCGGGAGTTTAGTTGGACTTTCATCATTGCTGATACTCACACACCGATCATCGGCGCTGATTTCCTTTCAAAATTTCAATTGCTGATCGATCTCAACAACAAGCAACTCATCCACTCAACGACAGGTCTAACCACTAGCGCGCACCTTAATGATGGAAGTCTACTGTCATTTCTACTGTCGACAACGCTGTTGACTTTCGTAGCCTGCTACAGGAATTTATTGCGGTGACACGTACATCAGACCTCACTGTTAATAACAACACCGATGTCCCTGTTGCTGATCGCCCTCGTCGTCTTGCTGGTGATAAATTGTTAGCTGCAAAATCGGAGATCAATTTATTGATCGAGCAAGGCATCTGTCGACCGTCTAAGAGTTCCTGGTCCAGTCCATTACATCTCGTGACAAAAAAGGATGGCAGCTGGCGCGCTTGTGGCGATTATTGGAAGTTAAACGCTGTAACAGTACCGCATCGCTACCCAATCGCTCACTTATACGATTTTGCAGAGCAACTACACGGAAAAACTATTTTCTCAACCCTCGACCTCGTACGTGCTTATTACCAAGTACCAATGGCTGAGAGCGACATCAAAAAAGACTGCAGTTTGCACCCCTTTTGGACTAGTAGAGTTCCTGAAAATGCCGTTTGGACTTAAAAACGGTACACAAACGTTTCAACGCTTTATGGATAAGATTTTTCGAGGCTTGGGTTTTGTGTATTGTTACATTGACGATATTCTTATTGCGTCAACAACAGCGGATGAACATGAACAACATCTTCGTACAGTCTTCAACATTTTGCATCACAACGGTCTCTGTATCAACGTTAGTAAATGTCAACTTGCTAAACAAGAGGTTCGATTCTTGAGTTATATCGTCAGCAAAAGTGGAATCAAACCCCCAACTGATCGCATTGACGCTATCTTGAGCTATACCAGACCAAATACAATTTGCGAACTTGGCCGATTTTTTTGGAATTATCAATTACTACAGACGTTGCCTACCTCAAGCTTCTCACATCCAGGCACCACTAACGGAGCTGACAAGAGACATTAAAAAGAATGACAAGCGCATCATTCAATAGACACCAGAGCTTATACAAGTCTTCGAGGCATACAAACGGAATGTGGCAGACGCTACAATGTTATCTTATCCAACGCCAAACACAAATTGGGCCCCTAGTCTGTGACGCTTCAGATGCAGCCATTGGTGCTTCACTCGAGCAGCAGGTTGCTGATGTCTGGCAACCCCTTGGGTTTTTTTCGAAGCTAACTCAAACAGAGCGTGGCTATAGCACTTACGATCGCGAGTTGTTGGCCATTTACGAAGCAGTAAAACACTTTAAACATCTGTTAGAAGGACGTGTTTTTGTTATCAAAACGGATCATAAGCCATTAATCTTCGCCTTTAATCAACGTCCTGAAAAGGCAACGGCAAGACAGTTAAGGCACCTTGACTATATATCACAGTTTACAACCACGATTCTGCATGTCAAAGGCGAGGAGAATACAGTTGCGGACGTACTGTCACGACTGTGCGAGATTAAGATGCCAACTGTAATTAGTACTGTCAATATTGAAGAAGCACAGGCTTCTGATTCTGAGCTCGGTGAATTGCTAAAGGGTACTTCCTCGTTGGATTTAAAATCGATTCGTGGCGACGACAACACTCTTATTTACAGCGACGTGTCAACGGGTACAATACGCCCTACGTACCACAGAGTCTGCGTCATCGAGTTTTTGGATCTGTGCATGGTTTATCTCATCCCAGTGGCAGGGCAACTCTGAAGCAATTACGCCGGAGCTACATTTGGCCAAGCATGAACAAAGATGTCCTTCTCTGGTGTGGCAACTGCCTTCCATGTCAACGGGCTAAGATTCATAAACACAACTCACTTCAGCCCAGCAAAATCGAAGTTCCTGACAACAGATTCGAACACGTTCACATGGACATCGTAGTAATGCCTCTTCAACAAGGATATCGCTATTGTCTTACGATTATTGACCGGTTCTCACGTTGGCCTGAAGCGGTGCCATTAAAAGACATAACAGCGGAGACAGTCGCCACAGCATTCTGGACACATTGGGTAGCTCGTTATGGTACGCCTAAGACGTTAACTACAGACCAAGGCAGTCAGTTTGAATCAGCTTTATTTAAGCAGCTGCTCAAGATGGTCGGTGGTAAGCATATCCATACTACCCCTTATCATCCCCAATCGAATGGTATTGTGGAAAGATGGCACAGATCATTTAAAGCTGCACTCATGTGTCACCCAGAATTTCCTTGGTCTGAAATGCTTCCAACTGTTCTGCTGGGATTACGGACATGCTATAAGGAGGATCTTAAATCGTCAGCAGCGGAAATGCTATATGGCACAGTGTTCCGAGTTCCAAATGAATTCTTCGACGACATAAATGCCGTATCTGATCCTGAGATGTTCTTAACAAAGTTTCGAAGTCACATGAGAGTAGTTCGGCCAACAGCAACATCGCATCATATAAAAGACAAATTTTTTATACAAAAAGGAATGTATGACTGCACATATGTTTTCGTCAGAGTCGATTCAGTTAAACAGCCACTAGAATCGCCGTTTACTGGTCCATACGAAATCATTCGACGTGAGTCTGATCGGGTTTTCATCATAAGAAAATCATCATCATAAAAAAAACGATAAAGAGACAGCAATTTCTGTCGATAGATTAAAACCAGCATTCTTCTTAAAAGATGATTCTGTACAGAAAGACGAAACTCCAAAAACAATTCGCACATATGGAAAAACAAACCAAAGATCGTGAAAGCATCACTGAAGGGGGAGTACTGTGGCAACCCTGTTAGCCACCTATTAGTTAAGGAACACTATATGTTAAGTTATCGATATCTTTCGCAGCAAAATTGAATGGAGTACTTTTTTCTGATTACGCGCTAATGAAAGCTCGCGTCCAATTAAAACGTTTGAAAATAAAGAATAATAAAGCTTATTATCTTTGAAGAACTAATGGGGTATTCAATCCGCCATAAGCGCGAAGCTCGAGCGCCATCTGTCGGGATTAATTTCAAAGCATGTGCATATGTATATGGGTACATACATAGGAACATAAATACATAGGTCGAACGGTATCCTACTGTCGCGTGCTGCGCGACTGTTGCTTTTCTTACTGGTTAAAATTGTACTTGTTTTAAGTACATGGTTATCTGATCTAATCAACGACATTGTACCATTCTATTATACCATTCATTCACCAGTATTTAAACATTTTTTATAATCAGCAAAGCCGATTCGCTTAACACAACTTGCCTTAATCCCTTTAGATTTTTTTACTTCTTGACCACCAGGAACAAGAAATGAATACATTTTTGAACGTAAGCCTACGAATTCACTCATAGGCTTCCCATTCAACTCATCTTTAAAAACCCTAAACGTATCTTATTAACTCTGCTAAAATTATATTTATTCAGGAGATCTGAATGATAATCAGATGTATCAAATTCCATTGGAATATATCAGTACGTATATCAGCGTAAAAATCATCAGTTTTAATCGTGTATATGAAAGAGTCTGTATCCATATAGTTTAGGGGTACAGACTCTTTCGGTTTCATATACTGATAATGAAAATCGTTCATTTTCTGAATTGTCAAGCACAGCAAACCCTAAATAAATAGGCTTATCGTAATAGACATTTAACTTACGCATTTGGAATGCGCAGAAATTATCATTAAAATATTTCACGCTATGGCGATTGCTTTTAGCAATCAATGAGCGTGCGCAATCGCTTTTTGCGGCCAGAGGAATCGGTTTGTGTTGCACTTTCCCATTCAGTAATTAATTTCACATTAACTCTTTTCTCAACATTTTCCATAGTCTTGCCATAGACTGTGTTATTGAGAAGTTTAAAAAAAATCTTTTTCAAACAAATTCTTAGCATTTGTTCTATAAAAAGTGTTAAGATCGATGTACGATTGCAGGCAAGGTTTTTGAAAGAATCGTACACCTCTATGGATTTATTTTAAAATAAATCACTTTTCTAGACACTGTTTTAGTGTCCTGTAATGGATAAAATAGTTTGACTTATGTTCTAAGTCAACTATTAACTTTTTAACATGTGAATTGGTAGTCGGTTTCTTGTTTTTCGGACAGAACGGAAGATCGTTGTGATCGTTATGAATTGAAATGGGGTATTCTAGATCTACCTCAAGAATATATCCATATTCACACTCATCGTCTATGCTAAAGACATCAAAGTCTCCTAGATTATCTAGAGGTAACCACTCGAACCCACCATATGGTAACGGCTGTGACATTGCCCAACCATACAAATTATTAGCGTCTAAGTATACCAGATATGAAGAATCTGAAGAATCATCATATTCCGGTAGATATTTATTATTCGCTTTCGTATATTTTTTGGTACATTGCCCTAGACCGCCACGTATACCTGATTGAATGAATCTATACAGATCAATATCTGTAAGAAGATCCAATTCAATCTTGGTACTTTTAACATGGCGTCCCAAGATAACCCTGGAGTAGTGAAAAACTGAGCAGGGTCTAGAGAGTATATGCTAATACATAATTGTCTGAAGTTTTCAAAGTTGTCTGCCAATAGCAGAACATCAGTTTTTAAGTACAACTCTAAATAATCTTTTAGAGTTGTACATGAAAACTTGTTCCAGACATCTTGTGCATGAGCATAGTTTTCTTCTGAACATTCGGATTCAGTTAATTTACTGTAAAAATCTTCTCTTGGTGGTAGAGAAGTTTCTTCAAGTCTATGAACTGAACTTAAATGTTTATAGGGAAACACACCCTTTTTACGCATTAATTGAAATATTGATTCGGACTCAAAAATATTTCTGGTAACAGACATTTGTGAATCATCTGGGTTAATTTATCTATCGATGATGACATGAAACGGAAAGAATCTAGAAAACGAATCTCTAAATTCTTTCCATCATTGACATTGGACATTGGAAGAAATTTTAAAACTTAAATATATTGTTCCTTATTGAGGGGCACTACTCTAAGTTGTCCAGGTATATTTGCCAACTCGATAATAAACAAGTGACAATCATATCTACTGAAATTATGAAAAAATACTGGTATAAAATTAGGTACTTTATATTTCAAGTTACAGGAATTGTGTGCAGCACCCCTGAATTTACCTGTAGAATAACAATGATCTCTAACTCTATCTTCTAACAGGGGTGCTGCACATATAAAACCATTCTTGGTCTCCTGAAACTCAATTTCGTCATCAAAAGACATGTTCATAGGAACATTTTTAGATAAATACCTATCATAAATATTTGTATGATTTTCTACTAAGCTACCTATAAATGCCGAACTGGTCCTCTGACTTGTTTCTAACTTAAAGCTACTTAACTCATTATTATATGCACACTTTATATAGTATGCATATGATATAGGTAAATGTAAATTTATATCTATCATTTTATCACTCACACTATCATTCTTCGGTTGAAGAATGGCTGCGAAATCAGCGTAGACGGCGAATGGTACCTTAACTTCTGTTTGAGCACAATAGTTAAGAAATAGTTAAGAGAACACAAGAAGTGTCATTAAGTAGTAGTCAAGAGAACACAAGAAGTGTCATCTCTCGTTTGCTTTGAATCGATCGGCAATTGCCGACGGCAAATTTGAGAGTGCGTGGCCAAGTTGTGGTCACCGCTCTAGTAGTATGAAAATAGTTCGCTCTCGCTAAGGAAGCAGCAATAAGTGTGTCATCAGCAGCAATATAATTTGTTTAATTATCGAAACCACAGCGTCTCAATTTATTAATCAAAACGTTTTTAGGATCTTGATATAAACATAGATAAACAAACAAAACGGCAATATTTATTTACATTTTCTATTTAAATATAAAAATTCTGGGGGGCAAAATTGTTTTTATTGGGGGGGGGTGTGGCCCGGCCCAAAAATAGTGGGCGGGTTTTTTTTCCCACTTTTGCTTTTTTTTCAAAATAAAACAAAACTTTTTTTGGGGTTGGGAGGAAAAATATTTTTATTTGTGGAGAACGACTCCGTTTCTTGTGTGTACAAAATTAAGAATAAAGTTACAATATTGTTCTGAGGCCAAAGTAGCCATTGAAGATGTCAAAGCTTCTGCTGATCGAGCTAAAGATTAAAGCTCGTGAAGCCGTTTGGACGAAGGAGGATTTGTTTACAAATAAGCATTGGGTGTTGTGCGCGCTAGGCTTATTATTCTCAAGAAGAGTTTGTTTACAAATAAGCATTGGGTGTTTTGCGCGCTAGGCTTATTATTCTCAAGAAGAGTTTGTTTACAAATAAGCATTGGGTGTTTTGCGCGCTAGGCTTTTTAAGCTGCGTGGGTGGTTTATTAATTCCAAGAAGAGTTACTCGTGACTCAATGGAAATTGTTTAAAATAGCGAAATATGAGGAGCTGAGAATGAATTGTCAAGAGTCCGAAAAGACTATGAAAAGTTGTTTACAATTTACATAAGGAACGCTAAGTAACTGAAGGTGATAACTCCCCCTTTCTTAAAATGAATCGTCCCCGATTCTAAAGGGTATCTGATAATTGGTCCACTTTATCGCTTAATGACTTTAAAGTGTCAGGGTCAACTTCTGATTTTTGAATAGTGTTACGTTTAGTAACTGAAGAATATTTAGCTTTTATAAAGTTAAAGATGTTCAAAAATAAATTGGGGAAAAGGTACTTAAGAAGCTTTGACATACAAAATACAAGCATGATTAAAATTATTACAAATGTTATTTCAAAATGATTATGCTTAAGAGGTATAATAATTTGTGATAATATATTTGTATTTTGAAATTTAAGTTCGGAATTGTTGCTTTGTAAATATTCTGTTATCAGGTAATTTTGAAATCTATTGTTTTCGATATAGTTTAACAGTTTTTGTTTATTATTGGTATAAGTTATATTATTGATATCAACAATGATTTGAAAAGTAACTACATAAATGCCTGTAACAAATGTGTGGTTGATATAGTTTGAACCGGATACTAGAAGAGCACCGTCTGTAATTATTTCTACAGGTTTGTTTCTTTCTTTGATTTTCTTGCAAACTGCATATTTTTTATTAAGCATATCTACAAAGCAATTGTCTTTTTCTTGAATTTGACCAAAATTATTGTATAATTCTTTTTTGAAAGTTTTTATTGGGTAATAAGTGTCGTTGCACTTAGCGACTTTGTCATCTATAATTAATTTACCGTTTGCTTGGGATATGGCTTTTGCGTGAAAAAACTTACAACTAAGTTTTACAATGGGATATTTTATGTAATATATAATTAAAACTTTGTGCGATATAATTGAAAAAAAAGAAACATCCATTAGATCTATTATAGTTATGTTATATTTTTCGTGAGTAAATATATCTGCCACATCGTGGTTGTTTAGAATTTTTGAATATAAAATATTAGCCTTTGAAAATGATATTGCGTCTCGCAGATTTTGTAAGTCCAATGACAATAATTTTAATCTCTGTTTTTTAATAGCAAATACTTTATCTAAATTTAAGTTTTCTAGTAAATTGGTTACTTTTTGAATTTCCTTAAAAATTGCAGAATTGATTAGGTTTTGTTTATTGTTGTTTTCGACCAAGTCATTGATTTTGTTTTGAATTGTGATTAAGTCATTGTGATCTGGCGTACCAGTTATCCATTTAAAAATGGTGCCTAGTTCATTAATACCTCTTTTAATAATTTTATGTGGCGCAAGTTGAGAAAAAAAGGGAACTGGCTAATTTTAAATTCAAATAAAAATCCCAATCTACACTGATGTTTCTATCCTTCACGTACTTTAACTCTTCTTCGATAATATATTTATAAAAACTTAAGTTAGTAACGTGGAAAAGTTCTCCATAAGTTTCATATAAAAAAAAACAAAACAGGCTACAGTCAGGAGCTGACTGTATAAGGCCATGGATTATCATAGTATACCGTAGGCAATAGGTATAGGTATGCATTTCTAGCGCGTACCAAATTTCATTACATGTGCTTCTTCTTGATTTTAATTTGTTTGATTGTAACTTTTTCTTTTAGTTTATTAGAATAAAAAAAAAAATAAATAAAATAAGAAATAATTAATAAATGAAAATCCACTCGCACCCGCCCCCACCCCCCGGGGGGGGGGGCCCCCCCCCCCCCCCCCCCCCCCCCACTCTAACCACTCGGCCATTGCCTCACTCCTTCACCCGTCGGCAAAACTGCATTGTGAACCAATTCTGTTCCCCTACAATGACAAATAAAAAGTTTATAAAATGGCGGGGGGCGAAGATTAATGAAAGCCGGGGGGGCGGCGCCCCCCCCTTGCTTGCGCGGCGTGGGGGAGGTCTGCTTAAGTATATATGTTCAAAGTGAGTTTAATTCGTATCATATCTCACTTATTTATAGTCCGATTTTAATGAAATTTTCACATAACGCCCGTGGCAAGGTATTTGTCATGTAAGATATACAACTTTGGTTCTTGAGTTAATATTGTACTTTTAAATAGTTATTACTGATTTACAGACATGTAAAAAAAATGTTTATAATAAAATTTTTTACAAAAGCTGTTGACAGCTCTTATAGTTTCTGAGATCCAGGTGTTCATACAGACAGACAGACAGACGGACAGACAGACATGGCTCAATCGACTCGGCTACTGATACTGATTCAGAATAATATAGTTTATGGGGTCGGAGATGCCCCCCTTCTGCCTGTTACGCACATCTCCGTTCCGACAAACACAATAGACCATGAATTTTTTTAAATCCCGGGGTAAATATGTTGTCTGCGTCTTCAAGTAAGACATATTCCTCGTTCGAGTAGTTTATAATATTAGATATTGTTGAACCCAGTAATATTGGGGTAAGTAATACATATAAAATGTTCATGCTAAAAACAAAAAAAAATAAAAAAAGAAAAACTTGATTAAAACTTAATGTTATCTTTATGAATTATTCGATTCTTGTTATTTATGATAACCTTATTTACTAAATCTTCCTTTACTGTTTGTTTTTTATATCTAGGTTGTAGTTTATTTCTTTCCCATGCTTCTTTTCATAAATGATGTCTCCTACTTCATAATTTTTTGGTGTCCTGTTTTGATTGTGGTATTCCAACATTTTGGTTTGAAGTGCTTTCAATTTGTTAGGTAAGTGGGTGTGATAAATTTTGTTAAACATAATGTCATTGGGTTTATTCTGTGTGGAAGATTGTATGGTGTTATTATATTCTCTGAGAGCGCGATAAACTATTTTTTATGGTCTAGAAGATTGTATTCTTCCTGAATACAGCGTGAAATTTCAATTAACGTTGAGTGTACTCTTTCTACTTGGCCATTGGTGAGACTATGTCTGGGATCTGCATAAAAAATAGTTAAGCCAGCACGCTCTATTGCTGATTTGAATTGGGGGAAGAGAAACTAGGCTCATTGTCCATCATTATGGACTTGGCAAAAGGAAATGGTTGAATTAGTTCAAGAATTTTAAATTCCATATTGTATTTATTTTGAATTTCCTTAACTATTAAATACTTAGAGTAAGCATCAATACAAGTTAAGAAAATCAGTTTTTGGGCATAGAAAATGTCGATATGTAATTGTTCGCCTTCTCTTTATGGAATTGGGGCTTTTGAAATTGGAATTTGTTTCGGGTGTCTATTGTATTTATTTTCATTACACAGTGGGAAAAAACTCGTTTTTTGCGGCATCAACTCTACCTTTAAAGCTAGAAACTCTGAATTTTTTGTGGTGTATTACTAACAATAAGTCTGAATTTCGGTTTTTTTTGTTATATATATCTCCTTTATAATTACGAAGATAAAATAAAAACTTTAGTTATATATAAGTTATTCAGTGTGAGTTTATAATTTTTAAAAAAAAAAAAGTGTTTTTAAAGATTTTTCTGTCATCAGCACCTGAAATATCTGTAATAAAAATGTTAATTACATGTATGTTCGCTTTATGTATATATATTAATTTACTTATTATAATGTTAAATCGTCAATAGTTTCTTCTTCCAGTTCTATGGTCCCTAATCCAAAAATTTCCATGTCATAATCTTCGTCTTCTGCATTATTATTAACAATAAAAGAATTTGAAGTGGCGATATCGTGAGCTTCAAAAGCGCTATGACTTCACTTGGCAGATTAGTTTTATTTTTTTTCTTTTATTTAAGTTCAGAGTGGACAGCAAAGGATCAGAAGAATCCATTGACCTGTTGAATACGTCGGTCATAGTGTCCAGTCTGCTACATTTTCGCGAGTGCGATCGTCTATCTTGCTTATATATTTTGTTTCGCGCTTCAGACGCATGTTCTCCTAGAACTCCAACAGGAAGAATGCTATTTTTAATAATCTGGTAACCATGGACCAACACTTTGTGCACGGTTGGCGTCATTGGGTACCAAAAATATCTTTTAATATATAGACTAAATGTCTCGGCGCACAAAGCTTTATATTTTTCCGGATTGATTTTGTATTCGCAAGAAATTGCGATTAATATTGTCTGGAACTTTTTAAAATATTGATGTCGAAATCTAAAATATCTGACAGTACATGAATATTTGAGAACGCCCTCCTCGCGGTGTTACCATCGTTGCTGTTCCCACTTCCATTTTGCTTCGGTTTGTCCACGACCAAACCCATTTCAGCCCATAACCTTCGTTGAATATAATCTTTTCTCAATGATACCTCCACTTTATCAGCTTCTTTGACCCGCCAAACCTCTTTCTCTGCTCTATAAGATATTTTAAGAATAAATTCCAGAAATCTTATCCAAGCGTGCAGAGGGCTTATTCCATATTGCAGATTAATTGGATTAATTTGGAAGTCAATTGAAAAAAAATTGGTTGTATTTAAAAATTGATTCGGCTTTGCACCGCAAAGTGGGCATATTTGACATGATTTTGTGCCAGTCAAAATATTTAAGACTTTACCATCAATTAAAGTCATTAACGGAACATATTGCACTTTAACCGTTTGTTCACCACACAAATAAGTGTGTTACAACAGGCTCACCCGAATCCATGCGTTGCTTATATACACTTTGCCCTGTTGAACCATCAAACCCATAGCTGACAATTAATTTGCAAGAAATTGTTTTATAATTTGTAATAACCTCTTTTTGCATTTCAAATATTCGATCTGCTGTATGGTTCAATAAATTTTGTAAGCTTACTTCTGCTTTAGTATCAAAGTAAGTTATGTCTTTTGGCCTGCATTGCAATTTTCGCTCGCTGACTTCTGCATATGATGGAAAAATGTCACATCCGTGATTTTTCGTCAGGGCTTTAATGTTTGCGTATTGCTGTTTTGATAATGAGTTTTCAATTAAAAATGCCAATGCCTCATTTGGACTTACTGGCAATAAATCTGGTTCGTCCAGTTTTTTTACGAAAACTACTTATAAATTCTCTGTTCAAGGCTTTCTTAAGAAAATGTGCCAAATCATTCTGTTTTCCTTTTTTTGGCAGACAGAGACGCAGCATGTAAAAAAGAGGCATCGAAAAATGCTGTTTTGAAGCCAGGTCAGAAGCTAATTTTCGCTTTAAGCGAGCTCCTGCATTGATATAAGTCAATATTTTCCGACCTGGCTTATGACATTTTGTTGCAGGAACCTTTATTTCAATGATCATATCAGATGCAAGCCATTGTGAATGCTTTATCTTGAAACGGTCTAATATTCTATTGCATTTTGGTAATTGTTTTTTAATAAAACCAAGAAACTGCCGTATTTTTTCTTGAACTAAAATAACCTGTTTTTTCGTAAGATTATTTTTATTTATGTTTCCAAAAATAAAATTGTCAAGAGCCTTTTTTTTCCCGATTGTTGTTTCTCCAAAATTCGAACAACATTGAATGAGAAAAATTTGTGCACAGCTGCAACATGTTGTTTTTGGGGAAAAGGGGCAAAAATGAGCAAAAAAAAAGGATGTATAGCGATTAACATTATTTTAATTAACAACTCCTCATTTTTAACTTTTGTCTCAATTCGACTCAACTAAAGTTCCAGCCACTACAATTCACAAATACTTTACTTAGTTAATGTCTACAAACACATCAACAACACATAGCACTATTGGAAAATAAAGCACATTTACCACGGACTTTATGTTAATAATTTACAATACTGACCTTGATTGTTATTTTCCATTTTGTAATAAATTTTTTTTGGTACCGCTTGTCAGAAAATCGCTTTCTAAATAATACGAGATTTTCAAACACTAGTTTACAGTAAAAACTTACATCGATTTAATCAACTTTTATCGAAAATAACTCTGTTGCTGAAGGCGGTAAAAATAAAAATAAATTTTTTTGAGTAGCTTAAAATGTCGTTTAATTTATAAAAATTTTTTTTTTAAATTTGCAACAACTTTAAAATTGTAAAAATGCCAAAATAATCGACCTTTTTCCCCACTGTGCATTACAAACTTTACAATTACGAATGTGTTTTTTGAGCTTTTCATATAATTTAGGCCAGTAATAATATCTTAAAATCTGCTTTAAGTTTTCGTCGAAACCTCTATGAGCTCTAGCATGGGTTTCTTCTATTATTATTTGTTGGTCATCCCTATTTATGACATCGGATAAAAACTTTTTGGTATATAAAAACTTATTGATAAATGTATTTTTAAGTTTGGTTTGGATTTCATATAAGTCCTCGGGGGTACAATGAATTCCTGTAACGATGTTTGGCTGTAAGAATTCCTTTAATATGGTTACTAAATTGTCCACAGTGTCGTATTCTATAATGTGTCTTGTTTTATCAAAATTGTTAACTTTTTCATGAATGGTATACTTGTTTTTTGAAATAATCAGTTGTTGCTTAAACTGATTTAAAGGCTTGTTAGTTTCTGCTATGATTTCCTCATAACTACTCTCGGCAGAATGAACAGTTCCGCTGTCGGACGAACTACCTGAAATGTGATTTTGGTCAGTGATGTTGTTCACTTGTAACCTTGACAAAGCATCTGCGACAACATTAGTTTTACCTGGCTTGTATAATATCTTCGGAGAATACTCCTCGATAAATGCGTGCCACCTTTTCATTTTGGAATTGGGATTCCGCGCAGAAACTGCGAAAGAAAGTGGTTGGTGGTCGGTAACGATTTCCAAATTAACTACCCCATATAAGTAGTTACGAAGATTTTTTAATTCCCAAACTATGGCATAAAGTTCCCTCTCGTTAGTGGCATAGTTTTGCTCAGTTTTATTGAGGGTTTTCGAAATAAAAGTGATTGGTTTGTTATCCTGTGAAAGAACAGCACCAATTGCTACATTGGACGCGTCTGTGGTTAAGACAAACTTTTTTGAATAATCTGGTTGAGTTAGTTCAACCTGTGTGGTTAAATGAGATTTTAAATTGTCAAAAGCTGAAGTGCTTTCCTCATCTAAAGTAATTTCTATTTTTTGGACATATATTTAGATACCATTCCATTATGGCCTTGCAATAGTTTAGTGAGTGGTTTTTCTATAGAGGCATAGTTTAGTACAAATTTTCTATAGTAACCAGTTAATCCTAGGAAACTACGCAACTCTCTAATGTTGCGGGGGGTGGATACTCAACAATTGTTTTTTATCTTCTGTGGATCAGTTTTAATTATCTTATGTGATACTAAGTAACCTAAGAATTCGGTTTCTTTCCGGAAGAACTTAGATTTTTCTATACTTATTTTCATATTTGCTACGAACAGTATGTCTATGATCTCCTTTAGATCATATTGATGTTATTCCGCAGTCTCGGAAAAAACGATTATGTCGTCCACATATATGTGACATGTTTTTCCAATCTTTTCTCTTAAAATATTATCCATTGCCCGTTGAAAGATTCGTGGCGCATTCGCCAATCCGAAAGGCAATCGAAGGAATTCATACTTCCCGTTGTTGATTGAAAACGCGGTTTTCTCAATGTCATCGTCCTTCATGAGGATCTGATGGATACCTGATTCTAAATCTATAGTTGAAAAGAAACGTGCTTTTCCCAAATTGGATAAAATTACCGATGGATCTGGCATCGGATGTCTATTGGGTACTGTGTTTTCGTTAAGTTTTTTAAAATCGATTACTAGTCGATTCTTCTTACTTCCATATTCATTGTAGCCTTTTTTACCTACAACCCACACTGGGGAATTGTAAGGACTTTTACTTGGCCTAATAATATTTTCATCCAACATCCTGTTTATTTCTTTGTTAACAAAATTGCTAACTGAATGGGGGTAAGGATATTGCGTACTATATATAGCATTATCACTTAACGTCCTTATTTCTCCTTTAATGTCAGTTCTAAAGGGAAGGCACGTTTGAATTTGCGAATGCTTGGTAGATATTTCTTGAATAATTTGTTGTTCAAGATTTTGAAAGTCGTCTGTGAAGTTCACAGAATGTAGTTTGTGTAGTGAAGAAGAACTGATAAAAGAGGATACTGAGGCCTTACGGCGTCTGCTCTTTTTTACCTTCCTCCTACGTTTAGGGCTACTAACGATTTCATTATCGTGAGTGCGGGGATTATCGTCATCGCTTGTTGATGACTCAATATTGGAGACTTGGAGTAAAGGAAAAAAACTACTATTTTTTCCTTTTTCCAAGGGAGTCCAAGTAAGTAAACACATTCGGATCTATATCCGAACACTGTAAATTACCAACTGTATCTTCAGGTGGCCTTTCATAATTAGGGTTTTTCGATTTGGTTATTATAAGCTAAGGTCTCTTTTAATAGGTCTATGATGGCATTCATCTTTTTCAAAAGATTATAACCGACCAATAGATCCGCTTCAAGATTTTCGATTTCATAGAACCTTTCGTTTCTACCAAAAATATTTATATTATAAAAGTGGGTTATCATGCTATACCCATTAACTGTTTTAACTCTTTTCTTAATAACTAATTCTTCAGGGTTCTGATAAATACCCTTCCTTATATAGCACGCTGTTGCGCCGGTGTCTATTAATAACTCAAGTCTTGTACCTAAGGTTCTGTCTCTGCGGAAGACGTAGGGGAGCTCTCCCCTTCTTTCTCTAAAAAATGTTCTTCGTTCAAATTATTCACGCGCATTGCTTTTTGCGGTTGTTGTTGTGTTGAATGTTGGGTATACTCTCGCTTCAACGGGTGAGAGTTGTGACGATTGTCTTGGGGTCTATTTTGGATCTGTAAAGATTTATCGATCTCCATTGGGATCGGTGGGGGTTGTGGAGTAGAATTGCCTTGGGCAAAAAATGTTCCTATTTGTTTGTTGATGATTATTTTGGTTTCCTTGATTGAAACGTAGATTATTATCTTGTTGTTGATCTGGCTTTTCAGACTTCTTTTGAGTCTTAGGGCTTGAGTTACTCGTTGACTGAGAGCGAGCATAAAAATTGTAAGCAAAATTTGCTCTTTGATAGTTAACCTCTAGCTCTTGAGCTTTAGCTAATGCATTTGGAAGGTTTTCTGGTTTAATAGAAAACAAAACTTGAGAAAGATTGCCGTTCAGGCCTGTAATGAAAATTCGTAATGCGCTTTCCCTGTTTTTAGAGTTCATTTCATTTACAACATCGGCTTTGTTGCCATATGTCATAATTGTTTTGTTAGTTAATAGGATTAATTTCTTATTAACCAAATTGTAATACTCAAGAACTGTCATATTGCCTTGCCTTAAGACACTAAGTTCTTGTTCAATCATATGAATTGGACGCCTATCACTATAAGCGAAGTCCAATCGTGCAAGTATTGCATCGAAGTTAAGTACTGTACCATGGTTGGTTAAAGTATCATTTGCCTTTCCTGTTATTTTGTTTCTTAAGATTGTCAAGGCACCTACATATTTTCGGCCACCTTCTTTGTAAAGCTTCATGGCGGAGCACGCTGCTTCGCGCCAAATAACGTAACCTGCATAACTACCTGAAAACTCTGGTAACGATTTGATCACGTCGAATGACTCATCACACCTAATCAAATCATATATTTGAGTAGGTTTATACTCTTCAACTGAATTGGAGTTGTTATTTAATTGTAACCTTAATTCTGCAATTTCGTCTGCTAAGGCTTTAGTTTTGGTTGCTATTAATTCTGCAATTATATCTGCTGTCAAATTATTAGCCATTTTTAAGTTTGAAAAACCGCTTATTAGGTCGTCCAGCTTAGTTTTAACAATAATATAATAATAAAAAAAATAATTTTATCGACGCTCACGTGGATGTCTTCCTTCTTGCTGAGGGTGTCTTCCTTCTTGCTGAGGGTGTCTTCCTTCTTGCTGAGGGTGTCTTCCTTCTTCTTTCTTGGATATAGTTTATTATGTTTGAGTAGCACTTTTCAGTTTTTATTTAAAGAGCGTTTTTGCTCTCTTTCACTACATAGTTATGGGTGTCTTTCTTCTTGGGTTTAGTTTGATTGTGTAGCACATTTGAGTTTTTATTTAAAGAGCGTTTTTGAATATTTGCTCTCTTTCACTTCTTGGTTTAAGTTTGGTATGTTTGAGTAACACTTTTGAGTTTTTATTTAAACAGCGTTTTTTAAAATTTGCTCTTATTCCTTGGACACCTTTTTATTTACTTCAAGGTTCCTTTCTTTTAAATAAATGGTCTGTTTGTAAGTTCTTAAAGAGCGTTTTCGAATATTTGCTCTCTTTGTAACACTGGAAACCGGTCACTCGCGACACTTGGGAATTATGGTTGTTAATTCCTTTTTGTGTTATTTTCACTTGTAAGTCACTTAAGGATTTCTTTTATCCTTTTGTGCGTGATTTAACTGGAAAAATTTAACGCGAGCCCCACGTTGGGCGCCAATTAATCAAACCGTTTCTAGGAATTTGAAAAAAATATATTTTTATTTGTGGAGAACGACTCCGTTTCTTGTGTGTACAAAATTAAGACTAAAGTTACAATATTGTTCTGAGGCCAAAGTAGCCTTTGAAGATGTCAAAGCTTCTGCTGATCGAGCCAAAGCTTAAAGCTCGTGAAGCCGTTTGGACGAAGGAGGATTTGTTTACAAATAAGCATTGGGTGTTTTGCGCGCTAGGCTTATTATTCTCAAGAACAGTTTGCTTACAAATAAGCATTGGGTGTTTTGCGCGCTAGGCTTATTATTCTCAAGAAGAGTTTGTTTACAAATAAGCATTGGGTGTTTTGCGCGCTAGGCTTTTTAAGCTGCGTGGGTGGTTTATTAATTCCAAGAAGAGTTACTCGTGACTCAATGGAAATTGTTTAAAATAGCGAAATATGAGGAGCTGAGAATGAATTGTCAAGAGTCCGAAAAAGACTATGAAAAGTTGTTTACAATTTACATAAGGAACGCTAAGTAACTGAGGGTGATAACTTGCATATACATATTTACATATAACCCCTAATTTTATAACAGCCGTTAATACATAAAGTTATAAGCATATACATATTTGCGTTTGCACATACACACCTACATACATATTTCCTTTCGTCGTTGCGTCCGTTGAACTCGGACCGTTTCTTTGCGTGCGCTTTGAATCTTGCGTCTTCTCTTTCGCTTGTATTCGGCGCCGCTAGCATTTGGCGACGCTTGCCTTTTTGTCACCCCGCACCCCGCATTTTCTATTGCTGTCTACAAACGTATCGCAGAAAACGTTTGATTTGATCTTCGTTTTCTCTTGTTTCTCTTTTCGTTTGTTTGATACACACACCACTTAGAGTGCGTGTGCATATATTCTCTTGTTGCATTGCATACCCCGCACCCCGCATTTTACATTGCTGCCTACAAACGTAGTTACAGCAAAAGTTTAGCCTGCTTTATTTCGGATCGCTTGGATCACTTTCGTTTGTTTGCTCACACAACGCATAGTTTGCGCGTGTGTGTGTACAAGCAAGTTAGATTTACATAGTCAGCTGTTGCGAGGGTAGCTCACAAAGTTTGTGACACTTATTCCTTTTGAATTTTTTAAGTGTTTTCTTTATTCAACATGTCTGAGTCCGAAAAGACAAGTGAAAAGCCACAAATCAGCAAGACAAGTGCAAAATTACAAATGTGCTTGCAAAGATTTGACAAGGTTAGTGCTGATATTGCTCGTATGCAAACAGCAATTAAAGCAAAGACCATTTCGTCTGATAAAACAGAGTTAGCGTGCCGATTAGACCTTTTGGAAGGTTATATACAAAAGGCAATGGATCTACAGACTGATCTGGATAATTTAAGCCCTCTTAATGATTCTAGAGGGCCATTAGAGGACTTGTGTGTCGTCACAAGAGCCTTGTATATTAACGCATCCAAGTCGACTTCAGGGCCAAGACCTGAGCATGATTGGTCCATAGCTTCGAGCCAACGATCTCAGTTGCCGAAAATGCGTTTGCCAAAATTTAGTGGCAAACATTCGGAGTACAAAAATTTTATGTGCCTTTTTGAAAGTTTAGTCGATGACGACAATTCCTTGTCAAACGTCGAAAAGTTCAATCATCTAGTTTCTTGTTTGGCAGACGAAGAATTAGGGGTAGTTAAGCCGTACCAATTAACGGATTGTAACTACCCAAAGGCCCTCGCTAGTCTCAAAGCAGTGTATGATAACAAATGTCTTATATTCTTTGATACAGTTTCACAATTGTTTGATATACCTAGCATGACAAAACCATCTGCATCGAGTTTAAGATCGATCATAGATACGGTGTCTACTATTTATTCTTCGTTATCGTCGTTAGGAAACGACAAAGACATTGCTAATGCAATGATAATTCACATGGTCATGGCAAAGGTAGACCATGTTACCAAATCTCGTTTTGAAGAGCAGCTTGACTATGATATGCTGCCATCTTGGGAAGATTGTGCTAGACAATTGAATAAAAGATATCAGTATCTGTCAGCAGAAGAGTCAACTCGGGACAAAACAAGGTCGCGAGTTGACGCTAAGAAGCCCCATCAGTCTAAATCGTCCTTTGCTTGTGCTGATGGAGGGCGTTCATCATTGTCTGTGTGCGTGTTTTCAAGTCAGAAACGCACAATCTTGATACGTGTCCATCGTTTGCTGCTATATCAGTTATGCAACGTTTTGAATTCGTCAAAACACAAAAGTTGTGCCTAAATTGTTTGATTGTGGGTCATATGGTGTCAAAATGTAAGGCATCAAAATGTCGAATTTGTTCGAAGCCTCACCATGCGTTGCTTCACAGGTATACTACTCCTGCTCAAGGTGAGGTATCCAGTCTTCAAGCGACTATGTCAGATTCGTATTCAGGGCATGTATCAAACAATGAACAAATTGTTCTCGCCACAGCTGTCGTTAATGTTAAAGACAGATTTGGTCAGTTGCATCCTGCACGAGCCTTACTTGATAGTGGCTTCCAAATCAATTTGATGTCTGAGAGCATGGCCCAGATGTTACTGCTCAAGCGGGAGCCAACATCTTTAGCTATCTCGATGGTTGGTGGTGCAACAATAGATAGCAAAAATAAGATATGTGCCTCTGTTCAGTCGCGCATAAACTCTCACAATTTTTCGGCTGAATGTTGGGTATTGAAATCCATTTCGACAGCACAGCCTGGACATTCCATGGGTATTTCAAATTGGAAAATACCCAAAAATATAAAACTGGCAGACCCAGAATTCAATAGACCAGCTAAGGTGAACATTCTTTTGGGAGCATAATTGTTCTACGAATTATTGTGCGTTGGGCAAGTAAAACTAGGTTCTGAACTTCCTTTAATGCAAAAAACGCTGCTAGGATGGATAGTAGCAGGCAAATGTACTGGACAAGTGCCTAGGCATCAGTTCAGTGGGTGTTTAATGGCCCAAACTAATTGTTCTCTCGATTCGTCAGTTAACCGTTTCTGGGAATTGGATCAATCTCCATTCGAATCGAAGGCTGTTCGTCAAAAAGCTGAACAACAAGCTTGTGAACTGTTTTTCGAGAAAACTGTAAAGCAGTTATCTTCTGGTTGTTTCCAAGTGGATCTCCCTTTCAAGACCGATCCAAAGGTTCTTGGCCAGTCCTTTCAAACTGCTGAAAGGCGTTTTTTGCAACTTGAGCTTAAAATATCAAAGGATGCAGTTCTTAAAACTATGTACCATGACTTCATGAAAGAGTATTTAGAATTGGGACACATGTCCATTTAGAATTCAACTCCTCTAGAACAGCATTATTATATTCCTCATCAATGCGTTCTGAGGCCTGAAAGTTCCTCCACCAAGCTTCGTGTAGTTTTCGACGCTTCTAGTAAGACGTCAACAGCTGTTTCACTCAACGAAACACTGATGGTGGGGCCGACAATTCAGAGGGAGATATATTCAATCCTGATTAATTTTCGGTTGAATAAGTATGCCGTAGCTGATGACATATCAAAAATGTATAGGCAGATAAATTTCTCTGAAAAAGACAGAAATTTGCAACTTATTCTGTGGAGAGAAAATACTTCACAAAATATTCAGGCATACCGACTTAATACAGTTTCTGCACCTTTTCTGGCGATACGCTGCTTGTTTGAACTAGCCAACATGAACGCACAATCACATCCTATTTGATCAGATGTGATTAAGAAGTGCTTTTATGTTGATGATATGTTGGCAGGAGCAGATAGTATACAAGAACTTAACACTATTTGCCACGAAGTTAAAAAAATATTGGAATCAGGAAGTTTTCCACTTGCCAAGTGGGCAACCAACTGTAATGATCTGTCATTCAAAACAAAAGGTAGCGAAGAAGTGACTCTAAAAATTGATGACCAGAGTTCCGTAAAAACTCTTGGGATGCGCTGGGCATATTTATATTTAAATATTTATATTTATATGGATATATTTAAATATCATCTCGATGTGGACAGTTTTGCTTCGGCTAAGCCAACGAAACGCAACATATTGTCTGCAGCTTCTCGTTTGTTTGACCCTCTTGGTTTGCTGTGTCCAATTGTTACCAAGGCCAAAACGTTGTTGCAGGAGTTGTGGAGACTGAAGATAGACTGGGATGAAGCCATTCCAATGAGTCTCTACACAACATGGAACAAGTTTACCATGACGTTACGCGATTTACATAAAATCGGCATCCCTAGGTACGTATGTCTAAATACGTATCAAAGGGTTCAGATACATGGCTTTGCCGATGCATCCAGTCATGCATATGGTTGTTGCATATACGTTCGAACTTGCAACAACCGAGACGTTGGCATTACATTCCTTACTGCAAAGTCTAGGGTAGCTCCACTAAGCGTGAAAACAATACCCCGACTAGAGCTATGTGCAGCGCTCTCTGGCACCAAATTGCGACAACTTTATCAAAATTTAATATAGAAAGCTTGAATTTCTGGTCGGATTCACAGATTGTGCTGTATTGGTTACAACGCGATTCTGGCACATTGGGCACATTTGTAGCAAATAGAACTGCAGAAATTCAGGAGTTGTCGAAAGGTGTTGTGTGGCGTCACGTTCCAACAGATGCTAATCCGGCAGATTTAGTATCGAGAGGAACCGACATAGACGAGATTGTTAGCTCGTTATTGTTCGATGGGCCAAGTTTCTTGAAACTGGAGGAAGACCAATGGCCTCAGCTTCACCTGGTTGAAATTGCGTCGGAAATCAAATCTTCCGAAGATAAAAAAAGTGCTGTTGTATGTACTTTGACAGAAGCTGAGCCAAATTGTTTTGTTGAGCTAATTAATCGTCACTCCAACTTTCCAAAATTGATTCGCATAATGGCTTATGTGCTTCGATTCTGTTACAAAGGGCTCAAATCAGACTCTATCGTGGTGTCGGCATCAGAAAGAAATATTTCATTTCTAAAACTGATCGCCGTAGTACAAAGCACATTGTTCAAAAAGCGAATTGAAATTATTGAGACAATCAGTAGTTCTAGCACCAATGTTGCAATCGCTGAATCCATTTATTGATGTATTCGACAAAAATGGAATACAATTTGAATTCATTCCAGTAGGAGGACGTTTGCTACATGGGCCTCTCTCTTATGACGCTAAAATTCCGCTTTTAATGACAAAGAAGTCAGGATTTATTCAACTATTTGTCAGTTATTTGCATCGTAGGCACTACCATGCTGGCCCAAAGGTTCTAGTTGGACTTTTGAGGCAGCAAATTTGGGTAGTAAATGCTCGAAGTTTGTGCACTGCAGTTGTTCGGAATTGCATACACTGTTTCCGATATAAGCAAAAATTGTTGGTGCAACTAATGGGAAATTTGCTTGCTGATTGTCTTCGAGAAGGTCGGCCGTTCCGAGTATGCGGAGTAGACTTCTGTGGGCCGTTCTATGTTAGCTATCGAATTAGGGGTAGACCACCGGTAAAAATTGTATGTTGCCGTTTTTGTTTGTTTTGCCTCAAAGGCGGTGCATTTAGATCTGGTAACCGACTTATCCACTGATGCTTTTTTGAACGTTTTTAAAAGGTTCATCGGGAAACGCGGATTACCGGAGACGATATTCAGCGACAACGCGACGAATTTCATTGGAGCGAGCAACGTGCTGAGGGAGCGGCAGACGGCGTTCCACAACCACGAGGAGAGGCTGGTGAACTTCGCAGCGGAGAGAGGAGTACAGTGGAGGTTCATTCCCCCCGCGCCACGCACTTCGGAGGACTGTGGGAAGCCGCAGTGAAGTCGGCCAAGCACAGGCTTCTGCGAGGAGCGAGCAACGCCAACCTGACAGCAGCGACCACAGAGATGGAGAGGTGCTGACGCCAGGCCATCTACTCATCGGTCAGCCTTTGTTGGCGCTGCCGTGCGAATCCGATCCAGACGAGAGCAGCAGGAAACGAGGACGAGGATATTTGAGGCTGTGGCAGCAGTTGTCGGAGCTCAAACTGCACTTTTCGCGCAAGTGGTCCAAGGACTACCTGCTCAGCCTCCAACAGCGAACTAAATGGGCCAAAGGCAAGGACAACCTCGAGGAAGGGGCGGTCGTGCTAGTTCACGACGACAACACACCCCCTCAGCAGTGGATAACCGGGCGCGTAACGCGCACAATTCGAGGGGAGGACGGCAAGGTTCGAGTAGCCGAAATAAAAACACCATTAGGCGCAATTAAGCGACCAATCCACAAGCCGGCCCGATGTGTTAAAGACCGGAACTCTTCAACGGGGCCGGAATGTTTGAGCACAATAGTTAAGAAATAGTTAAGAGAAAACAAGAAGTGTCATTAAGTAGTAGTTAAGAGAACACAAGAAGTGTCATCTCTCGTTTGCTTTGAATCGATCGGCAATTGCCGACGGCAAATTTGAGAGTGCGTGGCCAAGTTGTGGTCACCGCTCTAGTAGTATGTAAATAGTTTGCTCTTGCTAAGGATGCAGCAATAAGTGTGCCATCAGTCAATTTATTTGTTTAATTTCGTTCTCTAAAAACGCTTAGAGATTTTTCAACTTCCTTCTGTTAGTTCTTATATTGAAGAACTGTATTTTTTCCAGTGGGTAGTTGGTACACCTTCTTGTTGCAGATCTCATGATGACGACTGGCTGCTGCCTCACTCGTAGAATAGTTCAAACAAATATTGCAGAACCATTGTCTACACTTGTGAGCCACAGTCTGAGATCTTACCAATCTATGAAGATAATATATATATATCAAATTATTATAATTATAAGTACTAAAATACATAAATATTTTTATACCCTTCGACCATTGAAAATGGTCAAAAAAGGGTATACTATCTTTGTGCAAATGTATGTAACAGGCAGAAGGAGGCGTGGGAGACCCCATAAAGTATATATGTATATTCTTGCTCAGGATCACAAGCCGAGTCGATTGAGCCATGTCTGTCTGTCTGTCTGTCTGTCTGTCTTTGTGAACGCACAGATCCCAGCTATTATAGAGTTACCAAATTTGGCAGGAAGACTCCTGTGTACTATAAGCAGATCAAGTTTATTTCAAATGTTAGGTGCCACGCCCACCGCCCCCACAAATAAATAATTAAATTTTTGAACTCAATTTGTAAGCGCTGTATAAAAGATACAACTTTTTGACTTTAACATATACTAAGCTGAATGATATATTTACGTAGTCTCCAAATTACAATCCGATCGAACATCATAAAAGTTATTTAAGAAAGTATGAGCATAAAACCAAGTGCTTCTGTCAGCTAAATATAATGAAAGCAAAAAGGAAATTTGGAATGTGTATGAGAAAAAGGAAGAAGGGAAAAAAAAATAATAAGAAAAGACGTTGTAAACTGCAAAACAAGAATATTTCACATGTTATCAAATCAGGTATTTGAGCGTTAAAAGAAAAGAAGCCATTAGACTTGATGAATGCAATTAAGGTTGCACGCAAAGCAGTTATAAAATCAATTGGACTTCAAAAAAAAACATAAAAGTTCCTAGGTCAATTTATGTACCAAAAATTGGTGGTTTTTCACCACTTGTTCCCATTTTAACTGCTCTCAGCGCTGTAGGCAGCCTTGCCTCTGGTAGTGCTGCTATTGCTAAAGCAATCACCAATGCAAACACAGGAAAAAACAGTTGGAAGAGAGTAAGCGACATAATAAGAAAATGAAGAGTACGAGGGCGGGCTGATAAGTAGTCGGCCTTGACAAGAAAACAAAACTTTTTTGATTCAAACTATATTTATTTTTCAACATAATCTCCTTTTAGTGCGACACACTTCATCCAGCGGTCCTCCAACTTTTTATGCCCTCCAAAAAATATGATTGGTCAAGCCCCTCAAAATAGGCATTTGTCTCGCATATGACTTCTTCATTTGACTGAAATCGCTTACCACCCAACCATTTTTTTAGATTTGGGAACAGCTAATAGTCGCAGGGTGCTAAATCAGGTGAATATGGAGGGTGTGGAACCAATTCGTAGCGTAATTCATGCAATTTCACCGTTGCAACTACGCTCTTATGTGCCGGCGCATTATCTTGATGAAAGAGGACTTTCTTTTTGCATAAGTGCGGTCGCTTTTTCCTCAATTCTGTATCAAATGTACTTAAGAGCTCTGAATAGTATTTTCCGGTTATTGGTTTTCCCTTTTCAAGGTAATCTATGTGTATAATTCCACGGCAGTCCCAAATAACTGTTGCCATAATTTTGTTTGGTGACAAACCCATTTTTGCCTTCTTTGGTCGCGATTCTCCAGGAGCAGTTCACATTTTGGACTGTTCCTTGGTCTCAGGTGTGCAATGGTGAATCCAAGTTTCATCTACAGTTATGAACCGGCGATAGAATTCACTTCTGTTTGAATTCAGTATAGCCAAACACGCCTTTGAAGTCACCACTCGATCGTGCTTATTTTGCATCGTCAGAAAGCGCGGCACCCATCTTGAAGATAGCTTTTTCATATTTAAATATGTGTGCAAAATATTTAAAACTCTTTCACGAGAGATGCCTAAAGCATTAGCAATTTCGCGGACCTTCACTCACCGATCATCCATTACCTTTTCATGAGTTTTATCAACATTTTCTGGGGTGGTGACCTCTATTGGACGTCCTGGTCGGTCCTCATCAAAAATATTCGTTTGACCTCGTTTGAATTCGGCTGTCCAATATTTTATTGTTGAAATAGATGGTGCAGAGTCATTATAAACATCGTCCATTTCAATTTTGATCTCATTGTTCGATTTTTTTTTTAAAAAGAGAAATCTAATAACCGCACGAAATTCCAAATTAGCCATTTCTAAGAATTTGCGAAAGTTGTCGAACAAGAAAAAGCGCCAAATTAAAACGGTGTGACCGAACTTCACAAAACTTTTCGAGGCATCAGTTGATGAGTTGAGCTTTACAAAAAAAATTATAAAACTTATTCAAAGAGCCTGTTTTCATGCCGAGGCCGACTACTTATCAGCCCGCCCTCGTATTCATGTGGGAAATGGTATGTTTCTTAAACCTTATAAAGAAGGTTATGGATAATATCTTAATCCGTTTAAAGGGGATGTAGGAAAAGAAAAAACTACTACAACTACTACAAAAAACTACCCAACAGAGCACTTTCTAATTTTGACATTGAAAAGTTTGCACGAAAACATACATCCCATTTTAGAGGTGTATTTATGAGAGATTCACTTCCAAGTTCCCCATGGATTCGTGAATCGGGTATCATCAACTTGGATGATTTAGCATCAGATGGTACACATTGGGTAGCTTATAATAAAAACAAAAAGAGCATACACTACTTTGATAGTTATGGGAATTTACAACCACCAAAAGAAGTTGTGAAATACATGGGGAAAAATATTTACTATAACTATGTTAGAGAAAAAAATCAATTTAATACATTCAACTGTGGGTATCTCTCACTTCATTTTTACTAACTTTCAAATAAGAGATCATGAAATGGGGGTTGAATGTTCTGTCCCTCTCTCTAGATCGTCATGCTCTACTGAAGATCCATTGGAAATAGCGAGAGTGTGTTCTCAAGCGTGCATAGGGCGGGTTCGCTCACTGGCTTTATAAAACCGGTACTTGCTACCTGTTGAGCTCAGTTACCTATTGCTGTCTATAATCTACCTGTTAGCGCTAGCTACAATAATAACAACAACAAACAAAAAAAATATGACCAACCAGGAATATTTAAATGCTCTCAAGGAGTTCAACGGGATGACATCGAAGCCACTCTTAAGAAAAAGTAAGATGGAAATCGATGTGTGCTACCCAATCGTGAAAGCAACACGCAAGCAGACAAGGATTCGAAAATCATTGGGCCTTGAACTGGATGACTACATTTTGTATTTGCCTGAACGGTATGCAAATATGCTAGATGAAACAATAGAGGTTCTAAAGGACAAGCATTTCACCATAACCAAAGGAAGTAATGATAACATAGTATTAGAATTAAATAAAACTGTTAAACAAAACTTAATGAAATTTAAAAATGTAATCAATGATAACAATAACTAAGAAGAAAATAAAGTTTAAATTTTTTGAAACCACAAACTCAATTGTTATAAATATTTTAGACATTTAGTATTTGTCCACAGTACTGAAGAAGTAACATAGAGAAATAGATATCTGAATTCAATAAAATGAATAGGAAAATATGACATCAGTTGACAAAAACTAGAAATATTCTGAAAAGAAAATTTTCTGAATTGA
This sequence comes from Zaprionus nigranus, assembly GCA_018903425.1. Taxonomy (NCBI): domain Eukaryota; kingdom Metazoa; phylum Arthropoda; class Insecta; order Diptera; family Drosophilidae; genus Zaprionus; species Zaprionus nigranus. The sequence goes on from JAEIGD010000135.1 coordinate 44,756, forward strand.
AGCAAGCGAAAAATGATAATATCTCTCATTTGAAAGAGACTTTTAAGCCTATTAAAGAACCATTGCATGAGCATGCTAGAGATGTAAAACAAGAACATACAAACTATAAAAAAATTAAAAAAATAAGGTATGAGAGAATAAATAAAAAGCGAGACTCTTCTATTGATAATTCAACTGTTGATGATGATGATGGGAGTGATAATGATATTTTCTATTCTCAATAAAATATGGAAAATGGAGAAAGTGATAATGAAGAAGGAGAAAAAGAAGAAGAACATGAAGAAGAACAAGAAGAAGAAGAAATTGAAGAAAGTGATGAAGATCAAATACCTGAGAATATTAATATAAGTATAAATAAACTTTTAAATGATAATCTCTTGGATAAGGTTTATGGTCCAACAGGGTCTAAATCAAAACAACAGTTGGATAACAAACAGAAATAAAAAAAAAAAAAATTAAATTATCAAGCGGGAGTACATGGCCTCTTACATTTGGTTTATACTCTCTAATTTTTTATAACCATCCAACGAATTACTCTAAAACTGATTTAGTTTCATATAATGAGATTTTAGAAGAAACGAGTGTACATAGAAGAGGTTATGATCCACAAAAACAAATTAAAGGAACTCGTGCATTGAAATATTCTAAAATTATTAAACCTTTGATATCGTCAACAACAACAACGACACCAGCTAAATTAAAACCTGTAGCTATATCTACAGCAGCTCAAAGTAAGAAAGGAGGGGGTGTTGATGGTAGTATGTTTATGAAGTTAAAACAGGTCAAACCAAATTATGTTTATTGGAATAACGTTAACGAATTAGTTAAGCTGCTGGTATTAACAATCATACCAATGAAATTCTATAAATAACAGAAGAGTTGCGTGAAGAGAAAATAATATACTAATAAATACAGTAGTCATCCAGACATTTTAATTAATATCAAAATGTCTATTGACAAGTTTGGGCATTATTCGAGTAATATTCAATTTTCTTCAATTTTCAAAAGAGAACTTGAAAACCTAACAGGTGTATATCTTGATAGTGATGGTCATATAAATGTACAGCAAAAACGAGTTAAAAATTGTTCGCTACCGAAAAATGATTTTGACTTGACAATAAAAGCGTATGTAGATGGGAAAGTAAATGAATTGAAAGCATTATAGGAGCAAACAATAATTAAGGCTTTTGATCAACGAAATAAACGTATAACAGAAATGGTTAACGATGTAATCCCTTTAATTAATTTAATGACAAATCTCGATAAAATTATGGAAACAATTATTGAAAAAATGAATAACTTAACTAGTTTTGTGAACAAACATTTAAAAAAAACCTGCTGTAAAATCTAGTACTATACAAATAGATGGTACATTGATTCATGGTAAAAATGCATATGATCAAACTCTTGATTATCCAAGTATTATAATAAATGAAAAAGGAGAGGAAGAATATCCAGAAGTTATAATAAAACCTGTCAAAATGTAAAGAAAACTTTAAATATGATATGCAATTGCCACTCACAGTCATATTCAACATGTCACTTGATAGGTTTGGGCATTATTCGAATAATGTAGAATATTCAAAACATTTTAAGAAAGGTGTGGATAAATTTCAAGTTTTATTCAATGACTCCTCCGATGGTAATCTGAATGCACAGAAGAAAATATTTAAAAATTGTTTAGCTCCCATAAATGAAAACGATTTGACACCAAAATTATATGTTGATGAAGCACTAAAAAAAGTTATTAGGAATATAACTAATTCAATTTCTAATAAACAGCGTCAAGAAAAATATCAGAAAAAAGTATTACTTTCAGAGATTGAGAGATTGTCGAGTTCAAGAAAAGAATTTCTTACTTAGAGACAGTTGTGAAAAAAGGAGATGAAGAAGATGGTATAGAAGAAGATTTTTTTAACTACATTAGCTTTAAGACAACTCTTAAAAGTGAAACCGAGAACATAGAAAGAGGTAAACCTTTTCACACATCATCATCAAAACTAAATTAGAATATATGTAGTATGAAGATTACGACAACAAGAAGGTCAACACATTAATAAAGCTAAATTAAAATATATGTAGAAGAATATATGTAAGAAGTCAACGATTACAAAATCAACAACAACGAGGTCAACGATGACGTCAACAACAACAACGAGGCCAACGATTATGAAAACCACAACAACGAGGCCAGCCATGACGTCAACAATGAAAATGTTGCCATCAACGAAGCGAGAAATAGTAAATGAATTACATCGAGCATCAATCAAGAATTTTAAGCGACGTAGAGTAATCGTGAAGGGTATCAACGACTTATGGCAAACCGATTTAGTTGAAATGGGAGCATACACCTCATCGAATAATGGGTTTCGCTCTCTTCTAACTGTTATAGATTGTTTTTCAAAATATGCGTGGGGTGAAGCATTAAAAACAAAATCAGCTAAAGAAGTAGCACAGGGAATGGAAAAAATATTCAAGTCTGGTCGTGGTGTACCAACAAATTTATAAACTGATAACGGAACTGAATTCTATAATACACATTTCAAAGCATTAATGCTCTCTTATGAAATCAACCACTACTCTACATTCAGTTCCCTAAAGGCATCAATTGTTGAACGTTTTAATAGAACATTGAAAGAACTCATATGGCGTGAGTTCAGTTTTAATGGATCATATAAGTGGGTTGAAAAATACATGCAACTAATTGATGTATATAATAATCGAATGCATAGAACAATACAAGAGAAGCCAATTAATGTAACCAAGGCTAATGAAAAAAAAAATTCTAAAGACAACATATAACCACATAAAATGCATAAAAGCTTGCGTCAAGGTCATCTTGTGCGTCTTCCTCGGTCTTGTGCGCCGCGATTTTTAGACCGACTTTCTCCAGCCAGTCGATGGTCGATCTAATCGTCGCGTTGCACTTTGCCTGTAACTCTGTTAGTGTTTTAGCGACCGCTGTTTTTGCTACGTCATCTGCAAAGCAGTGCAGCTCAGCTCCGATAGGCTTGCTGACGCCCAGGATCCCATCGTACATAATGCTCCACAGGATCGGTCCAAGTACCGATCCTTGGGGGACACCTGACGAAACTCGGTAGCTTCTCGGGCCAGCATCCGTGTCGAACCAGAGGACTCGGTCCCTGAAATAACTACCTACCACTAATCTCAGATACTCCTGGATACCCATATTGTGCATAGCACTTAGAATTGTGGGCCATCTAGCAGTGTTGAAGGCGTTCTTCACGTCTAGCGTGACGATTGCGCAGTACTCCTTCCTGCCGCCAAGCCATCCGTCACGAGGACTCGGTCCCTGAAATAACTACCTACCACTAATCTCAGATACACCTGGATACCCATATTGTGCATAGCACTTAGAATTGTGGGCCATTTTTCTGTGTTGAAGGCGTTCTTCACGTCTAGCGTGACGATTGCGCAGTACTCCTTCCTGCCGCCAAGTCATCTGTCACCATCGAGAGCGTTCTTGGCTATATCTGCAACAGCCGAGAGTGCATCAAGTGTACTTTTTCCCTTGCGGAAGCCGTACTGATGCCTACTCAGACCATTGGAGCTCTCCGTTATTGCCTCTATGCGAGCATATAGAATACGCTCGAATAGCTTACCTACTATGTCCAGCATACATAGTGGGCGGTAGTTGCATGCGCCTTGTGCTTGCCCCTTACCTTTCGGCAATAGTACGAGCTTTTGGCTTTTCCACCGCTTAGGAAAGACCCCATCCACGAGGCACTGCTGAAAAGTGTCCCTGAAGATTTCGGGTCGCGCAAGCGCCACCGCTTTGACCACCACTCCCGGATTTCCATCCAGGCCAGGAGATTTATTGGCCTTAACACGCTTTGCAGCCTCGACTACTTCGCTTATTGATACGCAAGGGAAGGGAGACGCAGGGGTATCTTCTAGAGGCTGCCATAGCGTTATCTGCTCAGGGAACAGCTCCGCCACAAGATTGGCCATCTCATTGGGTTCCTATGGTGTACCCTCCCTCTTTCTTAACTTATTGCTAACGAGTTTGTAGGCGAGACCCCAAGGGTCGTCGTCTACGCTCTCAAGCAGGTTCTTAAAGGCGCGCGCTTTAGCAGCCGATATACCTTTTTTGAGCTCTGCACGCTTGGCTCTGAAAACCTGGAGAAGTTCGGCATGGCTAGAGTCTCCTCTGGCTCTTTGCGCTCGGGTCCTAGTCCTGTTGCATTCCAACCATTCATGAGATTGGCCGCCATCGTCTCCGCATGGCCGGTTGAGATGGTTAGGGAGTCGATTTGATATGACAGCATATCATTATCAAACTTTCTAACATCCCAAGCTTGACCGAGTGAGTTCCTCCGCATACTGCGTACCGCTCCCATTGGTCGCACGCAAAAGGTGATCAGAGCATGGTCGCTCAGCGTTACCTCATCGGAGACTGTCCAATTTGTGTTTGCCACTAAGCTTCTGCTGACGAAGGTAACATCAATATATGACGTGCCCCTGTCGGCTTGCGGCCGTCATTCAGCAGGATCAGGTCGAGCAGAATCATGGAGTCAGTCACGGCAAGCCCTCTGGAGTTGGAGACGCGGCTGCCCCATTCTGTCGCCCAGGCATTGAAGTCGCCTGCTATAATCGTTGGCCTGCGCACTCTCGCATGGCTCATGACCATGTTGAGCATATCATCAAATTGATCAGGGCTGTCACTAGGAGGCGCATAACAGCTGTAAATATGCACACCTTTGACCCTCGCATATGCAATGCCACGCATTGGCGAGGTCGCCCGATCCTGTATATGAAGAGAACTGCAACACTTGATAGCTGCCTTACCTGACTCATCAAGGATCAGACCCGAGTCACCGACACCCTGCAAATAGGGTTCGCTGAGGAGCATGATGTCAGCATTGCGCTCCGCCGCTGTCTGAGTCAGAAGACTCTAAGCAGTTGCGCAGTGATTGACATTGAGCTGGATAATGTTTATTTGGTCAAACATTATAGTGGCTCTTAGCTCCTATTTGTCTCGCCTTGAAGGTCGGGCATACAAAACCACCCGTGGTGTGGTTCCTGTTCACCTCACTGCTGCAGATCAGGCATTTAGGTGGTGCCTCGCATCCCTTTGCCTTATGACCGCGCTTGCCGCAACGCAAGCAACAGTCAGACCGATCAGTCGCCTTGCAACTGGCAGCATGGTGGCCGAAACACAGACACCTAAAGCATCTTGTAGGACGTACTCCTGGCTGATGCGGCAACGTGACCAGCCTACTGTTACCGTGCCCTTTTTCAGTAATGTGATCGCATCATCTGGGTGCCATCCCGCATTTTACGCAAGCCACGCACTGCATCCGGATTAAAACTGATGCCCTAGAACTAAGAGGCCAGACAGCTGAGGAGTTCCTCTGCTGTCGTTGCCTCATCCATGAAGGGTGCCATTCTCTGAGCACCCGTGCGGACAGCTGCCATCTCCTTCAAGGACTCTTCGAGTGCCCCTCTAAATGTGGACACACTTGCTGCTTCTTTTACCCTTACTTCGAGCAGTAGCTCACCTTGTTGGGTTCTCCTGATTTTTTCGACGTGGTTGCCAAAAACACTTAAATTAGGGTTCACTTTCAACTTGCGGAGCATATCAGGATATGACGCTTCACCAGTCTTTTTAATTATAAAAGCCTCTGGCTTTTTGCGCAAGCGCTTAGGCTTTACCTCAGACCACTCCGCTTTGCTAGCGTCCTTTGCAACAGCCGCATAGCTAACCGGAATTGAATCCTTTGGCATAGAAGTCGCACGCTTAGTGGGATTGCTCAGAGGAGGCTTCACTGAGGGGGGCTTGACTATAGGGCTCTTCATTGAAGTATCTTTCAGTGCGGTGTTTTTTGCGCTGATCGCCGGTGGGCAGACTTTCTTCTTTGTCTGAGTAGCGATATCCTTGCAAGAGCTCTCTCATGCAGCATCCTCTTCCAGCTGGATTGCTCTGGCATTGAGAGCAGCCAGATCAGTAATTGCGCCTTTGGTCTCCTTAGTGACGTGGCGCTGCGTTTCGAAAGCAGAGAGCACCAAATTAATTTTGGCACTCATCATATCTAGGATGCTCCGCAAGCCTGCATTGTACCCCGACAGGTCCAGTGGCCGTATTGGCGACGTGTGAGGGGATTTCGACGCTATTTTTTGCGTCGGCACGCTGATAAGATCAGTGATCTTTTTCTGACCTATGGTGGTAGACGCTACAGACGCCAGGCTGGCCACCTCCACAGCACCGCAAATGCTAGGAATTGCTTTATTATGATTTTATTATGTATTTAATGGGCGGAAAATAAATCGAAATTTTAATCCAAAATCGAATTTCGCGCCCAACGGTAGCAACGCAAGAATGATCGCACCGCAAAAATAAGCGTATCAGAAAACAAATTTGAATTTTAAATTCAAATTTGAATTCGAACTTCACGCCCAACGGTCGCAACGTACAAATTATCGCGCCGTCGATCTGGCAACGCCACACGCACAAGGTCGCTCACTATAATAACGCCAAGCATCGATATTCGATGCTTAGCGATAATAATAATTGCCTGCGATCAGTTGGCAGCGGTATCAGCTGGTTTCTCAGCGCCGCCCGCCACAATAGCGCGACTAAGAAAACAAAAACAATCAAAAGCGAGGAAAAATTGAGTGAAAGTTATATTTACACTTTCACTCAGCCCTAGCCGCGCTCTCCGCGCTCCACCACTAACAAGCGCGGTGATGAGGCTTGCAATAAAACTCAGAGTTTGGGTTCCAGGAGCCGGACAACGTCGCAGAGAGTACTCCTACAGATGCACCAGACTTTGACCAAGCACCTTGCACTTTCAGGTCAGAACCCAGGAAAACCACAAAAAGATTGATGAAAACTTGCAACACCAAAAAACGCGCCTTGCTGTTGGAAACACTTCAACTCCGTTTCCCATGTGTTTTTTTTTTTTTTTTTTATATTAGAGTGTTCATAGGGAAAAAATCTTGACAGACACCGTCCTAGTGACGGTAGTGTGGGACCCGCACCCACTAAAAACCCTCTAAAGAACAGTCCCCCTACGGCTCGTTTGTGATACCCCTTGCGGAACCACTCCTGAAGTATAAATCTTCGCAAGGGGCCGAGCTTAGCCCTGTGGTGGCTCTACCTGGTTTTTGGGTGCTGCGAGGAAGAGTTTCGCAGTCTTTCTAGCCTACACATATCCCTTATACATTCCCAGTTTTCTGGGGTCTCAATCATACGCCCTACAATATTTTCTGGACTTATATCTACTCCTAAGCGTCTGTTGACGATTTCCCGTTCGCCTGCGTAATAAGGGCAGTGGAAGAAAATGTGTTCCACAGTTTCATCGCGTTCATTGCAAAGGTAGCATACAACTTCAGGATCATGACCATACTTGTTCAGGTAGCGCCTGAAACAGCCATGTCCTGTAAGAAACTGGGTCATATAGTAGTCCACTTGTCCGTGGCTTCTTCTGACCCAAGCTTCTATATTTGGCACCAGTCGATGTGTCACCTCCCACTGCTAGTTGCATCCCACCTTTGCTGCCAATCCCTAATGGACTTACCTTCATCGTAGGTAATAGGGGTTTGGCTGTGCCTCTGATTATATTGCGCTTGGTAGTCCTGCGCGGTCAAGTCAGCCGGCATTATACCGGCTAGAACTTGAATGGCATCACCGGATACCGTCCGGAAAGCGCTGCAGACTCTCTGGCTGCTATGTCTCACTACAGCGTTGTAGTGTCGGGCGTAGGTTGCCTTTTTTAAGCGCTGATGCCCATATAGGGGCTGCATACATCAACACCGATAGGGCCCCGACCCCATAAACTATATATATTCTGAATCAGTATCAGTAGCCGAGTCGATTGAACCATGTCTGTCTGTCCGTCTGTCTGTCTGTCTGTCTGTCTGTCCGTCTGTCTGTCTAGAGCTAGAGTCATCAAATTTTGTGACAACATCCGTATATATTGCAGTGTCTCAAAGTTTATTTTAAAATTTGGACACGCCCCTTCCCGCCTCTGTAAATCAGTAATAACTATTTAAAACCTACAATATTAACTAAACAACCAAAGTTGTATATCTTACATGATCAATACCATGCCATGGGCGTTATGTGAAAATTTCATTTAAATCAGTCTATAAATAAGTGAGATATGATACGAATTAAACTCACTTTGAACATATATACTTTAGCAGACCTAATTTACGCAAGAATACCGAAGTTCAAATCTAGCGTCAGACCCACAGCATTTCATTAAACTTTTTATTTGCATTGTATGGGAACAGAATTGGTTCACAATGCAGCTTTGCCGATGGGCGAAGGAGTGAGGCAATGGCCGAGTGGTTAGAGTTGCGGACGGCTGCGAGAGAGTGCGTGTGTTCAACTCCCGGTTGAGGCGGGTGCGAATTTTCATTTATTAATTACTTCTTATTTTATTTTATTTTTTTTTCTTTTATTCTAATAAACTAAAAGAAAAGTTACAGTCAAACAAATTAAAATTAAGAAGAAGCACATGTAATGAAATTTGGTACGAGCTAGAAATGCATACCTATACCTATTGCCTACGGTATAATATGATAATCCATGGCCTTATACAGTCAGCTCTTGACTGTAGCGTTTGTATTTTTAATCCTGAAACGGACCTTAATTACCATGTGTACTTCCGCTATCCTAATTCTACGCGGTTTCTCAAGGTAGACCTCAAAATCGAGGTCTTAGAGGAAAGTGCAGTGTTTAAAAAACATAACAGAAAATAATAATGATAAAAAAACAAGTGAAGAAGAGACAATGACAACAACTCAAGCACCTGAGTTTCATATTTTCAATAACAAAGAATATACGGAAAATCAGATAATGGACTCAACAACAACAACAACTGCAGCAACAACAACAACAACTCAAGAACCTGTTGAAGCGAGATTTAGCACCAGCACTACTACTCCAGCACCGATATATGGTATAATTGAAGACTAGGATACTGATGTTGGAATAGGATCCTTTGCAGCACCGGAATCAACAGAAACAACAACAACAACAATAACTGCAGCAACAACAACAACTCAAGAAACTGTTGTTGAAGCGAGAACTACCTACAGCACTACTACACCAACAGCGATATATGGTATTATTGAAGACCAGGATTCTGATGAAGGAATAGGATCATTTGCACCACCGGAATCAACAACAACACAAACAGCACTAGAGTTTACAAAAAAATATGGAAGTAAGTCGGTTAATAAAACGGAAAATTTCTAAGTTAACTAATAGCTTTAACATAAATAACCTTCTTATAAGTATAACAAAAGAGACATAATCCAAAAATTTAAGAATGAATTAGTCGCAAAGGAGTTGGATATTGGGGGACGCATACAGTTAGGACGAAGAGGAATGAATAGATATTTTAAGATAGGATATGGACAGCAAACTATAGGAATTAAGTGCCATTATAGAACAGTTCATTTAAAACAAAAAGATCGAGATGAGGAAAATAGTTTGTTTCCTCAAAAAATTGAAAATAAAATGTATAGAATTTGCTGAAATTTTTACTTCGTCAAACTTAGAAGATGAGGTGATTAAAGAGAAGAAGGAAATGAGAGAGATGGCTAGACAAGCTGGAGAAATTATTAATAATAGAAATCATGTAAATCGAGAAAAAGATCCTATAAGCTATGAGATAAATGAAATGCAGAGCGATGAAGCAGAGCGTTTAGAACATTCATATGAATTATTAAAAGCTAAACGAGAAATTTTTAAAAAATATTTAGATGACCATTATGATCAATTAGAAAAGAGTATTTCGAAAGATATAGTTAATATACCTATGAATGTAACTAGTTATAAGTCTACTATAAATGATCAAATAGATTAACAAACGTGAAAAAAATATATAAAATTTGAAATCTTTTTTAGAAACATTCTCTTAATATTTTAATACAAGTTATATTTTACAGAATATTAAATATAACAAAAGGGAAGTTTAAATAAAGGTGAGTAATTTTATGATTTAAATATTTGAAAATAAACAAATTTAATTTTTTTTCGACTTTATTTCCAGAACATAATAATATTTATGATGATACTGATGATGATGATGATGATGATGTTGAAAATGGTGTTAATAATGATGATGAATTAAATAATGATATTATATTTATTGAAGGAGATATAAATAACTATAATCAGACGTTAACATCGAATATTATTAATGATATTAATTCTATTGAATATTTTTCATCTGAAAATGAGACTCTATTTATTGAAGGAAATGTTAATAATTATAATCAAACTTTAACAAATTAATATAATATTATCCCACGACTTTAAACCAACATAAATATTAAATTTAAAAACAATTTATATTGTATATTTTTAGGCCATGGATTTTAAAAAAATTCATGGTCTATTGTGTTTGTCGGAACGGAAATGTGCGTAACAGGCAGAAGGAGGCATCTCCGACCACATAAACTATATATATTCTGAATCAGTATCAGTAGCCGAGTCGATTGAGCCATGTCTGTCTGTCCGTCTGTCCGTCTGTCTGTCTGTCTGTCTGTCTGTATGAACACCTGGATCTCAGAAACTATAAGAGCTAGAGTCATCAAATTTTGTGACAACATACATATATATTGCAGTGTCTCAAAGTTTTTTTAAAATTTGGACACGCCCCTTCCCGCCTCTGTAAATCAGAAATAACTACTTAAAACCTACAATATTAACTCAACAACCAAAGTTGTATATCATACATGACAAATACCTTGCCACGGGCGTTATGTGAAAATTTCATTAAAATCGGACTATAAATAACTGAGATATGATACGAATTAAACTCACTTTGAACATACATGTATATAATAATAATAATTAAGCAGACCTAATTTACGCAAGCATACCGAAGTTCAAATCTAGCGTCAGACACACAGCATTTTATTAAACTTTTTATTTGCATTGTATGGGAACAGAATTGGTTCACAATGCAGCTTTGCCGTTGCGCGAAGAAATGAGGCAATGGCCGAGTGGTTAGAGTGGCGGACGGCTGCGGGAGAGTGCGTGCGTTCAACTCCCGGTTGAGGCGGGTGCGAATTTTCGTTTATTAATTATTTCTTATTTTTGTTTTTTTATTTTTTTATTCTAATAAACTAAAAGAAAAGTTACAGTCAAAAAAATTAAAATCAAGAAGAAACAACTGTAATGAAATTTGGTACGCGCTAGAAGTGCATACCTATACCTATTGCCTACGGTATACTATGATAATCCATGGCCTTATACAGTCAGCTCCTGACTGTAGCGTTTGTATTTTTAAATATTTCTTTAATATCAAATTTTCTTTATATAAACTCACACTAATAACAAAAGTTTAATTCTTAATTAAATTTTATACATTTTATAAACTTATACTAATAATAAATGTTTTAATCTTAATTAAATTTTATACATTTTATAAACTTATACATATGTTTTAATCTTAATTAAATTTTATACATTTTATAAATTACCTTAGTGGTCACCACGTGGTGAACTATCACCTCGTTAAAATGCGTTTGTCCTCAGATGCAGAATGCAGGCTCTGCAGAGAAGACGACGAAACCACTAAGCACATCCTGTGTGATTGCCCAGCCTTGGTATGGACTAGGAGGAAGCATCTGCACGTGGAAATCGCAGTTCCCGAGCACATTGTCCGTTCCTCGACGAAAGACCTGTTATGCTTCATTAGGGAAGCAGAACAGCTTTTGTCAAGATAGGGAGAGCATTATAGGCACAAAAGATCACTCTGGTCGCAGTACCTCGCGCCTTCTCTGCTGGTAGACTCCCTTTCCAAATAATAATAATAATAATAAATTAAAACAATTTTCTAATAAAAGTTTATATTCAGGGCGACTTCAGCATAAAATAAATTAACTTCCGAGTTCTCTTTTTTCTTCTTTATATCGTTTTAATATTTTAATTTTAATGTTTACATGTTTTATTTTCAGCCGTCTCTATCTCTTCAATTTTTTTATCCCAAACTAAAATATCAGCATCATACAAGTTTATTTATCCCTCAGCCTTACGTTTTTATATTCTATAGTGGCCATGTGCCATTGTATTATGTAAATCTGATTCTATAACTCGTTTATCATCTTTGATATCAAGAACTATTTTTATACCCTTCGACCATTGAAAATGGTCAAAAAAGGGTATATTAACTTTGTGCAATTGTATATAGCAGGCAAAACGAGGCGTGGCAGACTCCACAAACTATATATATTCTTGCTCAGGATCACTAGCCGAGTCGATTGAGCTATGTCTGTCTGTCTGTCCGGATGTCCGGATGTCCGTCTGACCAGATGAACACACAGATCTCAGCTATTATAAATGCTAGAGACACCAAATTTGGAATGAAGGTTCCTATGTATTCGGCGCAGATCAAGTTTATTACAAATGTTAGGTGCCACGCCCACCGCCCCCACAAATCAATAATTTAATTTTTGAACTCAATTTGTAAGCGCAGTATAAAAGATACAACTTTCTGACTTTATCATGTATTCAGCTGAATGAAATATCTATGTAGTCTCCAAATTACAATCCGATCGGACAAGAATCACAGAAGTTATTTAAGAAAGTATGAGCATAAAACCAAGTGCTTCTGTCAGCTAACAAGGAAGGCGGGCGAGCGCCATCTATCGGGAATAATTTCAAAGCATGTGCATATGCATATGTGTATGAATTAAACAAATTAAACTACACGGGAACATAGGTCGAAGGTATCCCACTGTCGCGTTTTGCGCGACTGACGCTCTCGTTTTTGTTTTTTCTATGTGTACTTACCGTGAAAGATTTCTAATCCAGGTGTAGTGAGCCTTCTCATCGCTTTCCAGTAACAACATGTTGATGTGATGTTGTTTCACCTTTTTGGGATAGAAGATGGGACCGATTACATTCCCCTTTTCCAGATCATATCCAAACACCGTTATGCTGATCAACGGGTTCTTATCCATAAACTTGTTGATTTGTTTAGGATTGAGTGGGAACTCTAAACCTTCAAAGTTCAAAACAATATTGTTTACTTTGATTATGTGTTCAGATATCTCCACATCATATGTTGCATATCTTTCAGGATTTTGATCTTCCTCCTTTATCGCAGCAATCACTGTCCATTTGAAGCAGTATTCGTCATTGTTTTTGACGTTCACTATTGTTTTTTACTACTCAAACTCTTGGGTAGTGCGATAAAGGAGGATCCTCTGATGGGTTTATACTTATTAACATTCATTTCCAATCGGATAATATGAGTCAATGCCCATCCACTATTCTTCTCTTGGAATTCCTCTATTCTTGAGATTATTTTCTCTGCATGCTCATTGTACAATTCTTGTAAATCAAAATTCACAGTGAAGACTTCAATTTTTGATTGGAAAGACTTCACTTCCATACATTCAATATCCTGCTTTACTAGAACATATTCGGCGAAAAGCTGAAAATCCACTTTTATCGAAGCTTCAAGCACACCGAACAGATGATGAATTAATGCCTCGCCTGCTTCCGGCAGAAAATCTTTAGGCATTATCAAGCCTGCGTTAGTATTAATGTACAGTTACTGAAGAATCTTCCTTCCATTGAATAAATCAGTGTTTTTGTAAATCCTGTTATCAACAGGTTCAATAGCACGTGTCTTCTGCTGCTCTGTACGAGTGTGATGTGACCAACTTATATTATTTGGAATAATCACATTGCAGAGCGGACAATGTTTCATATTATTCAATCCAGCTCCTTGACGAGCAGCCCAGGCTAATCTCATCTGCTCCTGTTGTTGTTTCTGCTCCATAACTGCAGCGATTTCATTCAAATCCTTTGTTGAATAAATTCTGTTTAAAGCCATTTTGATGTTGTTTTTGTTGTTGATAAACTGCTCATCTGTTGTTGTTGTTGTTGTTTAGCTGTTGTTGCTGATTAACTACTTAGCTGATTTTGTTGTTGTTTAACTGCTTAGCTGATTTTATTGTTTAACTGCTTAGCTGTTGTTGTTATTTAACTGATTAACTGTTTTTGTTTTTTAACTGCTTAGCTGTTGTTTAACTGATTAGCTGTTGTTGTTGTTTAACTGTTTTTGTTGTTTAATTGATCAGCTGTTGTTGTTGTTTAACTCTTTTTATTGTTTAACTGCTTAGCTGTTTTTATTGTTTAACTGTTTATCTGTTGTTGTTTTTTGTTCACTAATGCACTCTACTCGGTTTGAAGACTTTTTTGATACTAAAAAACTTGATTACTGATCACTTCACTATTATTACAACAAACCAAGTTAGAAGATGGACATACTACACCTAACCACCCTCGGTACATAGAAAATAATTAGGATACAAGAATTGTTCTCACGCTGAATAGCAGGAGAATAGGTTCAAACAAGCATAGTAAACCGTTAGGACAACAGGTTGCAGTGTTGTGTCTACGCACTGACATATCATGATAAGGATACTAATTTCACATGGGTTACCGTGTGGAATTGCTCACACTGAATTATCAATTAGAAAATTAACATATTAAAATAGGGTTACTGATCACACACACGCATACATACACAAAACTAATATACATAATCAACAAGCTGTGGTAGTAGCTGTTTACACATTTCATGATTTACCACGTGTTCACAATCAATTAACACGCTTAAGGACACCCTTACCGTAATAGTCGTTTTCATGCTCACGGTCAGGACTAGGGTCACAAAAGAGGCGATACACACATTAACATGTTGTGCTAGGGTGTCCCGGCCTCTCAAATCTTACCCTCGTCAGCGATCCCCATGTGTTAAGATTCACCGTCATGAGTCACACACGTGTGTGCACTGAGGCGTGCATGCACCCACAAACCCTAATAAACACGATAGTGCACAAAGAACTTCAGAAGTATTAAAACTTCTAAAATTTCCATCGTTATTTAAAAACGATTTAACAAAATTATGCACCGAATAAAGCGATATTTTTGGTCTCGAAGCAGATACCATATCAGCTAATAACTTTTATAGACAAAAATTGAGATTGAATGAAAAATACCAGTCTACATTAAAAATTATAGAATGCCAGAAAGTCAAAAGCCAGAAATTCAAAGGCAAGTTGACAAGCTGATAAAAGACGGTATAGTAGAGCCGTCTATATCAGAATATAATAGCCCACTTCTCTTGGTACCCAACAAATCACTGCCTAATTCGGCGGAAAAGTAATGCCGATTAGTAGTTGACTATCGTCAGATCAATAAGAAACAGCTAGCAGATAAATTCCCACTTCCAAGAACAGAAGATATTCTTGATCAATTAGGACGAGCAAAATATTTCTCGTGCCTAGACCTTATATCAGGTTTTCACCAAATCGAGTTAGACGAAAGGTCACGAAATGTAACATCATTCTCAACTTCAACAGGCTCATATGGCTACACGCCATTACCATTTGGGTTAAAGATAGCCCCCAATTCATTGAAAGAATGATGACACTTGCATTCACAGGCCTACAGCCATCGCAAGCTTTTTTATATACGGATGATTTAGTTGTAGTCGGTTGTTCTGAAAAGCATATGCTTAAGAATTTAACCGATGTTTTCAAATTATGTAGACAACATAATTTAAAAACTACATCCAGAAAAATACACTTTCTTTATGAAAGAGGTTACATATTTAGGTCGGTTGAACATAAATGTACTGATAAAGGTATATTACCAGATGACTCTAAATATGAGGTAATTAAAAACTACCCACAACCAGTAAATGCATACAAAGCTAGACGATTCGTCGCATTTTGCAATTATTACAGAAGATTTATAAAAATTTCTCTGAGAAATCACGCCACTTAACGAGGCTTTGTAAAAAGAATGTTCCATTTGAATGGACAAGCGAATGCAACGAAGCATTCGAATATCTTAAAAGGGAATTAATGAAACCTACACTTCTTTAGTACCCAGACTTCAGCAAACAATTTTGCATAACCAGAGATGCTAGTAAACAAGCATGTGGAGCGGTACTATCTCAGGACCATAACGGTCAACAATTACCAGTGGCATACGCTTCAAGAACCTTTACAAAAGGCGAAAGTAATAAGTCCACTACAGAACAAGAACTAGCAGCTATACATTGGGCAATAAATCATTTTAGACCATATATATATGGTAGGCATTTCTTAGTACAGAGTGACCATTGGCCGATATTTGTTCTCGATGAAAAACCCGAGTTCCAAGTTGACCAGAATGCGTTTGGACCTTGAGGAATATGATTTTAGCGTAGACTACCTCAAGGGGAAAATTAATTATATAGCAGATGCTCTTTCCCGAATAACTATCGGAGAGCTGAAAGAAATGAATAGACAGATACTGAAGGTCGAAACAAGAGCTTGAGTAAGACAGAAAAATTCCTGCGCAGGAGAAAAATTGCAAGATCCAGAGATAAATAAAGAAAAAATAGAAATGCCCAGTATCTATCAGGTAGTCAATAATATTGACGCCAAGAATATGTTATTCTCAAAATAGACCAACATAAGTGTTTGTTAAAAAGAGGCAAACACATAATAACCATTTTGATGTGACTAATTTTTTATTCTAATGAAAAAATCGATTTAGATCAGTTTTTTCAAAGGCTTAACGAAGAACCAAGAATAAATAAGATCATTCTAACGCAATTGTCACCATATTTAGAAGTACCGCTACTAAATAAGGTGATTAAGATAGATAAAAACGATGAGGTTCCGTTAAAAGGAATTCTGTCTAAATGTCATGACGATCCGAAATAGAAAACAAAAACACAAAAAAAAAAAAATTAGAAAATAACTTCATAATATTACGTTATTTTTCAAAAGGAAGAAGATGTGGTATACACATATATTAAAACATAACAATTACATTGTAGGACTTTGCTGCAATATAGATATACTATATACAAACTGTCTGCCAAGTGACCGCTTACTATGTATGCGTATACCACTCTTCCTCTCCTAATATCGTCGCATGGCGAAAATACATATACTATGTATACATAAGATATGCATATAAGCGCGGAGGCGCTGCAAGCTACGCTGGCAGCGCTGCTCCCCGATTTAGGCTAAGAAACCTTTGGAAGTAGACTTAAGATATACTTAATATTTCACAATCTATTGGAGCGGGACCTTGCCTGCTTCAATGAAAACACACTCAAAACAATTCAATAAAGAACGTTTTTTTGGGGACTGACGTCCCCGCACACAAAACCATTTAAGTGTTTTTATTCAAGTTAAAGTATGAACTTTACACTACACTATAAACAGTTGGGCCTGACTGTGCAACACACCGTGCCGTACACCCCGCAGCAGAACCCCACGGAGATGATAAACCATGATGATGAGATGATAAGACCATGGTTGCACAGTACCTGGACGACTAGCAGCGGACGTGTGACAAACGCCTCCCAGAGATCAGCCTGGCGATTAATACTAGTGCCTCGAACACCACCGGATTTAGCCCAGCGTATCTGTTACAAGGGCGTGAGCCTCGTTTGCCGGGAGCCTTATACGAAGAGGTGACCCCAGTCATACGAATGGAATCAAAGATGCCAGAGGAGAAAGAACGACACCCGCAGGACGTGTTCAAGACCGTCGCCGAGAATGCGCAACAAACAGGCGCGGACCAGGGAAGCCGGCCATCGGCGACTTCGTACTCTTCGCCGCCAAGTTGGCACCCCACTACGATCGACCTTACCGAGTCGTGAGCTACACCTCGCCCACAATTCTACGCCTCCCAGACGCCAAGATGAAGAAGTGACGCAGCGCAGGATTGGAGGGGGCATTCCATGGGGTGGAACCGACCAGCGAAGGTCACCAGGTACCGGACGAGACAGGCTTCCACTAATTTAGCTTAACATGACATGTATTTACTTAAAAGATATTGGTAACCCCAAAGCTAGGTAGAGTTTCACGCTTCGCACCATATTAGGCCCCGATAGTAGGAAAAAACGCAGCGCAGGATTGGACGACCTGAGGGCATTCCATGGGGAGGAACCTACCACCCACCGGTTTATCGATCACTGCCTGGCCGGCACATAGGCCATAGGCCGAGGCCCAGCGTGTACCCGGAGGAGACAGAGCACTACAGCCTCATCATGACGGCCGAGAGCAAGGGACCCATGCCACCACGAGCAACGACCTTTCCAGTCATGCCACCGGGAATACCGATCGCAAGCCAGACGGTGCCTCGGTACCCAGAGCTTGCGCACACACACGTAATGGTGCCTTGGGACCCAGAGCGCGAGCCTAACACACTCATCTCATCTCTTGTGCGTCCTCTATTATTTATTATTATTTTGAAAAAGGGAGTCTCCCAGCAGAGAAGGGGCGAGGCATTGCGACCAGAAAGATCTTATGTACCTATAATGCTCTGCCCATCGTGACAAAAGCTGTTCCGCTTCCCTGATGAAGCACAACAGGTCTTTCGTCGAGGAACGGACAATGTGCTCGGTAAATTCGATTTCCACGTGCAGATGCTTCCTCCTAATCCATACCAAGGCTGGACAATCACACAGGATGTGTTTGGTGGTTTCGTCGGCCTCTCTACAGAGCCTGCATTCTGTATCTGAGGACAGACGCATTTTTGCGAGGTGATAGTTCACCACGTGGTGGCCACTAAGGTAACCAATAAGGAGATAGAGATCTCTAAGTAAGTTTGTCCTTCGTTTAACCGAGAGATTCGTAAGCTCTCTAGCCTGCTCATCCCTGGTTGGAAGAACCAATAGCGTTCGGTCAACCTAACCGCCCATGCTTTCACAATGGATGAAATGGTTAACCACCCAGGCCGCAGAAGGGTTCGGGGCCATACAAAGGGCTTATGACCCCACCCTCGCTAGTTCATCCGCTATCACGTTGCCCTGGAAACCAGAGTGTCCAGGTACCCATAGGAGGGTAACTTTGTTTCTGTTGGAAAGCCTTTGGAGGCAGTTCCAACAGTCGGCCACCATACGCGAACCTACTCTTTTTTGAGGAGAAGGCTAGTATGGCAGCTTGGCTATCCGAGAAGATATAAATATTTGCTCCTCAGATCCCCTTCTCAAGGATAAGACGACAGCTGAATTCGATGGCATGAACCTCGGATTGAAAGACTGTGGGCCATTTCCCATAGCAATCGAGGTTTTTGAGTTGGGGCCATGTATCGCAGCTACAACCCCCTGATCAGTCCTCGACCCGTCGGTATACCAGTGTATGCCATGAGAGGTACTGATGGGGTTGCCAGCATCCCAGTCCCTCCGGTCCGGGATGAGGGTTCTGAAATTTGCACCAAAGAAGAGTTCCTTGGTCATAGAATCTGATCTAGAGCAGATCTCTAAGCCAGGAATGTCTTTGATAAGTCTAGCTGCGCCACGTATCGCGCTTAGCACGTCTAATGATTTCCTGTAGTTAGTGAGAGCGTCCTTTTAGACGTCCCAGCTGACACGGTTAGATCTGGCCCTGTCGAATAAGCTTCTAACCTTCCTTCTTTGTGCAGCCAGTTCTTCGTTCCACCATGGAACTTTTCAGTTGACCTTTAAGGTCTTCCGAACAGAGCTCTCCTCGAAGGATGTGATTAGCATATCTTGAAGCAGGTTGGCAGCAAGTTCTATCTCACTGATAGAATTAGGGTTGCTGATCAACGAGTCTGCTATACCCTGTACATATCTCAGCACGACATGACCTGCACGTAGCCCCCCTCTTGTTCAAGTCATAGTAGTCTTAGTATTTATAAATTTTTCTGTAAAGACCCTGGCGGGACTGAGATATGTACCCCAGCCTGAGAAAACATCCTTACACAACAAATGCACTAAACTGCATAGGCTACTTTGCCTTTCTTTGACGGGTGCACCTCGCACCTGTCCCACAGCAGCAATGGAATCAATCTTAAATTTGAAACCGCTGCAGATCCAAAAAAAATAGCTGTTATGAGCCTTCTTAGAATCAAGCTCCAATTTGGTCTTCTAGCCACCGAATCAGGGTATACTAGACTAATCAAAATATCCCTTTTTTTTTGTGTTTACTTTGCTTTTATTTATTGAATCTTCTTATTTTCGAAACAAAGAATAAGTGTATCAAATCTTATACTATACCCTAACTAGCAGTCATATAGACTGTAACAGTAGAAATGGCCCTGATAAATTATGACTGGGTTGGAAGGTCGGTACGTTGAAGTCGGGTTGGGTTGGAAACCCGAGTCAAGACCCTTGCAAGGGGATTTAGGTGGGCAGAGAGTTTTTCATTGTAAGACGCTTTTTGCTTGTCTATGTCATCTTTTACTGCGAGAATACCGAGGTCCCTGTGCATGTTTTGGTTTCGAATATACCATGGTGCCCCAGTGATAGTTCGCAGGTCTTGGATTGAGCGCGCTGTATAATGTCTATGTTGGTTCTGCTTGCGTTCCCCCAAAGCTGGGAGCCATACGTCCAGATTGAATTAAGAGTGCAGGTCTAGAGCAGGACCTTGTAGGTCATGCACAAGGGCGATCGGGCGTTTATGATCCAGTGGAGGCTGCTGGCTTTCAGTTTTAGGTGTAGTTTCTTGCATTCGATATGCCTGCGCTATGTCAGGTGTCTGTCGAGGTGGATGCCGAGATACGCTACTTCTTTGACTTCTACGTGATATTCAGACAGAGCGGATGGCAAGTAAACGTTATGTGCTTGCACTTTTGTTCGTTTATTTTAATACGCCACTCAGATAGGCACTTCTCGACTACCTTAAGGTGGTTGGCAAATTGGGATGTTGCACCGACTGGGCATCTGGAGCGGCTAAGGGTCGCAGTGTCGTCAGCAAAGGTGGATGTTGTTAGTCGGTCATTCGTGAGAATATCCGCTGTGTAGAGGATGAATAGATTTGGCCCAAGTACGCTGCCTTGTGGAACTCCAGGTTCGATAGTGTAGTTGTCGGATATTGTTGTATTGCACCTAACGGCGAAGGCGCTATTGAAGAGGTAAGATTCAAATAGTGTTAAATTAAGTTAGTTGTTGTAATAGAAAAACCTTGAAGTCTAGTGTAAATTAGTTTAGGGCGGAACGGGAGCGCAATAAAGTCCTCTCTTCGTTGTTTGAATTCGCCCCGTTTCGCCGCCGTAGTTAAGCTAGGCTGAGCAATGAAGCAGTTGAAATTATACTTTGAATCGAACGCACTGGTTTTTCGTCTTCGCCAAAATTACAGCCACCGCAGTTTTCGGTTAATAATAAATTGAATTAGATAAACTAATCTAATTTTTCATGGCGCCCCTGGGTGGACTGTACTAAAAAGGAAAGTGACAGTGAAATAGAAAAGTGCAAATAAAAACAACAATTGTGTACAACAAATGAATAACAATTGCAAGTGAAAAAGTGCAATTGCAAAAGCTAAATTAAATTACCTTTCGGTTCGTGGGTGGATTACTGACAAATTATTCGCGTCGGTCGTGTTTAATCCCAAAATTGGTGCTGCAATTCATCGAGGGATACCCTGTAATTGGTGCAAGCCTACAGGAAAGTAGCAGCCGGTCAACCCGTTCCAGAGCCACAGGTATCTGTGCGACAAATTGAAAGCGTATTTAAATTGGTTTTTTTGGCACTCGCTTTCAATTCTTGGCACATATGTACGTACACTATAATAGTTGAGCTTATTTGCATGCATATACATATGTATATATGTACATATACGTATATACACACATACAGACAGGCATCGTAGTTTAATAATTATACATATGTACATAAATATATATTTTGAACTGCTCTTGGATGCTAGTGTTTGTTGTTGTTTATGCTCCACTGTCGCCCCCTCTCACAAACTTTCGTCCATAAGTCGTTTGCAATAATAAGTAATGAGTTCAAGCAATTGTATGTACGTATATACATACACACACACCTACGTATATACCAGCTGCAGCGGCGAATTTTTCGTTTTTTGCTTTCCTTCGTTCGTCCGCCAGCTGCGCTTCTAGCTGCATACACACATACGCACATCTACACAGCAAGCTACAGCGGTGATTTTTTTGTTTTCGCTTTCGCACGTCACCCGCTCACTAGCATTGTTGTTGTCAATTTCGTTTGCGCGCTTGAACTCAAAACGGCAAGTGATACACATACTCTACCTTTGGTCGGGTATAACTCTTTTCGGTATCACTTGCATCGAATTATTTTTTGATAACTAGTGCTTCTACAATTATTCAAGTATAATTGTTTTCGTCGTTTATTGTATTATACAAAAAAAAAAACATATACTATCTCGTTTTCGTCCATTAAAAAAAGAACAAGAAAAGCCAAAAGTGAGTCGTCCGACTATTGACGACCTTAAAAAAAGGCTACGAGTATATGTCAAGAGCATTCGTCGGGTAGAACAGCGTCTAGAAACTAGCTTGAGTGCAGGCTTCAACTTTTGTCCAAAGCTATTGTCAAGGCAACCGGACTTCAGGAACATATTGAAAGCCTTGATGAAAACGATGAGTTTGGAGCCGAGTTTGAGGAATTGTCAATCACGACCAAAGCAAGAATTATGTCGCTTCTTTCAGCCGTGAAGTCATCGAGCGAACCACAAGAAAAAGGTTTCGGCTCCGATGGCACTAACTCGAGCTCGACTCCCTAATTTGGCATTACCTAAATTTAGTGGCAATTATTCTGAATTTAAGAATTTTATAGGATTATTCGAGACTCTTGTTCATAATGATAAGAGCATTCCTGCTATCGAAAAGTTAAACTATCTGATCTCCTGTCTCTCTGGTGATGCCTTGGGAACGATTAGGGCATTCCAAGTCACCGAGAGCAACTATGAAAAAGGCTGTGGAAAGCCTAAGGAGAGTCTATGATAACGAATGCCTTGTCTTTATGAACAATATCTCATCATTGTTTAGTCTTCCTAAAATGAATCAGCAATCTGCATCCTCTCTTAGAAGCCAAATCGATACTGTGCCATCTATATATGGTTCATTGTTATCGATAGGCGATGACACTAAAATAGCGAATGCAATGCTGATTCATTTAGTATTAAATAGAGTAGATCATGTGACCAAACAAAAATGGGAAGAGCAGTTAGATTATGACAAATTACCTTTGTGGTCCGATTTTGAAAGGGTATTGAACCGTCGATACCAGCATCTAACTGCTGAAGAATCGACAAAGCCAAAATCGGAAAAAGTAGTTCCAAACAGGCAGCATAATCAAAGTTCCTTTGCCTGCTCTTCAACTAGCACCAATCAGACCTGCAGTTACTGCAATTCAAATGACCATTTAATAGAAACTTGTAGTCCGTTCACTCGTCTCTCCGTCATGCAGAGATTTGAGTTTGTATAGTCCGCATCGTTATGCATAAATTGTCTAAAAAAGGGTCACACTGTTGTAAAATGCAAATCTAAAAAATGTCGAATTTGTGGTCGCTCGCATCATCAATTATTGCATAGATACACAGTGACTGAAAATAGCTTAGCGCTACCACCACCTTTAGAGAATATTTCTTCTCCTCCAAGTCAAGATCACCCTTCCACTACACATTCTATGCATGCGTCAGCGTTGGAAAGGGTAATTCTTGCAACGTCGATCGTAAGCGTCCGAACAAAAAGTGGAAATTACATTTTGGCCCGAGCACTCCTTGACTCTGGGTCACAAACTAACTTCGTAACTGAAGATTTCGCTCAACGCTTACAGATCCGCAAAGAGGAGTCACGTATAAACTTGCTTGGTATTGGCGCAGCCAATTCTCAAGTCAAGAATAAAATACATACGGTGGTGACGTCGCGAATAACTGGTAGTGAGTTCTCGTTTGATTTTTGGGTACTGAAATCAATTTCTGGGTATCACCCAGATCAGTCAGTCAACGTCAGCGACTGGAAAATCCCAAAGAACCTACCATTAGCTGACACATACTTTTACAAACCTCAACGGATTGATATGTTGATTGGTGCAGAGGCCTTCTTCGAGTTGTTGTCCGTCGGTCAAATAAAGCAAGGTCCGGAGTATCTGATTCTGCAAGCTGGATTCTGCAGCTCTGTAGCTGGAAAATATGCTCCAAAGAGTCCAGCTCCCCAAGGTATCTCATTAACATTAAGTTGCCAAGAAGAATTGCTTGTCTCGATAGATAACACACTGCAGAAGTTTTGGTCACTAGAGGAATTGCCATCTACTAGGAAAATATGGTCGCCGGAGCAACAGCTCTGTGAAGACCACTACAGGAAGACTACTCAGATTTTGCCCTCGGGTCGCTTTGAAGTTAGACTGCCGTTTAAATCAGATCCAAACGTTTTAGGCAACTCGTTCGAGGTTGCAAAACGGCGTTTCTTGTCGCTAGAAAAAAGACTAACTCGTGACCAAGGCTTGAAGAAAATGTATCTCGAATTTATGGAAGAATATCTCGCCTTAGGTCATATGTCACCATCGGACATAGATGTTACGTCTACTTCGCACTACGTAATTCCACATCAGTGCGTTCTGAGACCTGAGAGTACTTCAACAAAACTCCGTGTGGTGTTTGACGCATCCCGTAAGACCTCCACACACGTGTTTCTTAACGAAATTCTGATGGTGGGGCCTACAATTCAAGAAGACTTGTACTCAACTCTTCTTCGCTTCAGGTTACATCGTTTCGCTTTGACAGCTGATGTCAAGAAGATGTACCGCCAAGTAATGGTGAATTTAAGCTGATAGGCCATTCCAATTAATAGTGTGGAGACGAGATCCATCTGAATCCTTGAGATTATATAAGCTCAACACAGTTTATTATGGTACTGGTCCAGCCCCCTTTCTGGCCATCAGGTGTTTAAAGAGGTTGAGTGAAGCTGTAAGAGTATCTCTCCCTAGAGCTTCTGAAGTTATTCGGTCCGACTTTTATATCGATGATATGTTAACTGGTGCTGCATGCATAGATGAACTTAAGACAATTAAGTCTGAAGTGACTCAGGTTCTTCAAACAGCAGGTTTTGAATTGAGCAAGTGGTTTTCAAACTCACCTGAGGTCAGTGCATCTGAGAGCACAGTTAAACCGATAACTATCTCGGATTCAGATTTAACTAAGGCTCTAGGTATATCATGGACTCCTAGCGAAGATGCCTTAAAGTTAAAAATTGACACCTCAGTCATGGTTCTCCGAGCGACAAAAATGAACATATTATCGGTGACATCAAAGCTGTTTGACCTCCTCGGCTTATTAAGTCCAATTGTCATTCGAGGCAAGGTCCTATTGCAGGAGTTATGGCTTAATAAGTTGGACTGCGATGAGTCTATTCCACAGCAGTTGGAAACAGCATGGAATAAATTGAAGGAAACATTGTCGAGAGTGGAAGAAATCTCCATACCTCGATATGTGTTCACTAATCCGATGTCACCAATACAAGTACATGGTTTCGCCGACGCATTTATGAGAGGCTACGGTGCTTGCGTCTATATTCGTAGCAAAACTGTTGAAGGTTACAAAGTTTCGTTGTTGACGTCAAAGTCAAAAGTAGCGCCGCTCAAGGCGAAAACACTTCCTAGACTTGAGTTATGTGCCGCTCACCTTCTAGCAGATCTTTGCCACAGAATCAAGCCATTATTGAAAATAAATATCGAACGAATCGTCTACTGGTCGGATTCAGAAGTTACTCTTCACTGAATCCGATCTCATCCTTCGTCGTTGGCGACGTTGGTTTCGAACAGAGTGGCTGAGATTCAGAAGTGGTCCAAAGAAGCTACATGGTGACATGTACCGACAAAACAAAACCCAGCAGATGTAGTGTCAAGAGGTTGTGACATTGATGACCTGAAGGAGTCAATCTGGTTTAGTGGACCTTCGTTTTTAAAGAACAAAGATGAAGATTGGCCCGTTAATCCGCACCTAGAGCTGTCAATGGAGATGATGGAGCTGGAAAAGAGAAAAACAGCGGTTAGACTGGCCGCAGCCGTAGTTAAATCGGATCTAGTGGACGTCATCGAGGGATTCTCGTCTCACCTCAAACTGCTGAGAGTATTTGTTTATATGTTCCGCTTTATAGCGAGATGTAAAAATAGGAATGCTCAATTTGAAAAGATTCCATCACCAACGGAATATAAAGAAGCCTTTTTGAAAATTATCGAAGTTGTTCAATGTCACGAATTTTCTGATAACATTAAAAGAATTCGCAAGGGATCCAAGCTTGGCCCTTGTCTTCAACGATTAAATCCATTTATTCACGAAGACAAAGGAACTTGGTGTATGTTTTCGTTGTTGAGAGTTGGGGGGCGACTAGTAATTGCTCCTATATCGTATGATGCCAAGTTTCCATTGTTGTTGACTAAACGTTCTAATTTCGTACAGAGCTATGTCCGACATTTGCATCAAACCAATTTTCATGTTGGCCCACGAGCACTTGTGAGTATCCTTCGGGAGCGCATTTGGATTATCAACGCTCAGGAGGTCTGCAGTCAGACAGTTCGTTCATGCATTAGATGTTTCAAATGCAAACCGCGACTTCTGACTCAAATAATGGGGAATTTACCCGCAGACCGACTCCGTGCTCTCCGCCCCTTTGACATTTGTGGCGTTGACTTTTGTGGTCCAGCGTACACGACACTTAAAATCCGTGGTAGGCCCCCTTATAAGTCCTACATAGCGCTGTTTGTGTGTTTTGCGTCCAAGGCAGTTCATTTAGAAGTTGTTTCCGATCTTTCCACTGACTCCTTTTTATTATGCTTTCAAAGGTTTATTGGTCGCTGAGGATGTCCGCAGATCGTGCACTGCGACAACGCGACGAACTTCGTCGGAGCGAGTCGCCACTTCGACGATCTGCGACGGAAGATCGAGGAGCAAGTGGACGCAATTCGCGAATTCGCATCAAAAAGCGGATGCGACTTTGCGTTCACACCGCCTCGAGCACCACACGTGAGTCACGTATAAACTTGCTTGGTATTGGCGCAGCCAATTCTCAAGTCAAGAATAAAATACATACGGTGGTGACGTCGCGAATAACTGGTAGTGAGTTCTCGTTTGATTTTTGGGTACTGAAATCAATTTCTGGGTATCACCCAGATCAGTCAGTCAACGTCAGCGACTGGAAAATCCCAAAGAACCTACCATTAGCTGACACATACTTTTACAAACCTCAACGGATTGATATGTTGATTGGTGCAGAGGCCTTGTTCGAGTTGTTGTCCGTCGGTCAAATAAAGCAAGGTCCGGAGTATCTGATTCTGCAAGCTGGATTCTGCAGCTCTGTAGCTGGAAAATATGCTCCAAAAGAGTCCAGCTCCCCAAGGTATCTCATTAACATTAAGTTGCCAAGAAGAATTGCTTGTCTCGATAGATAACACACTGCAGAAGTTTTGGTCACTAGAGGAATTGCCATCTACTAGGAAAATATGGTCGCCGGAGCAACAGCTCTGTGAAGACCACTACAGGAAGACTACTCAGATTTTGCCCTCGGGTCGCTTTGAAGTTAGACTGCCGTTTAAATCAGATCCAAACGTTTTAGGCAACTCGTTCGAGGTTGCAAAACGGCGTTTCTTGTCGCTAGAAAAAGACTAACTCGTGACCAAGGCTTGAAGAAAATGTATCTCGAATTTATGGAAGAATATCTCGCCTTAGGTCATATGTCACCATCGGACATAGATGTTACGTCTACTTCGCACTACGTAATTCCACATCAGTGCGTTCTGAGACCTGAGAGTACTTCAACAAAACTCCGTGTGGTGTTTGACGCATCCCGTAAGACCTCCACACACGTGTTTCTTAACGAAATTCTGATGGTGGGGCCTACAATTCAAGAAGACTTGTACTCAACTCTTCTTCGCTTCAGGTTACATCGTTTCGCTTTGACAGCTGATGTCAAGAAGATGTACCGCCAAGTAATGGTGAATTTAAGCTGATAGGCCATTCCAATTAATAGTGTGGAGACGAGATCCATCTGAATCCTTGAGATTATATAAGCTCAACACAGTTTATTATGGTACTGGTCCAGCCCCCTTTCTGGCCATCAGGTGTTTAAAGAGGTTGAGTGAAGCTGTAAGAGTATCTCTCCCTAGAGCTTCTGAAGTTATTCGGTCCGACTTTTATATCGATGATATGTTAACTGGTGCTGCATGCATAGATGAACTTAAGACAATTAAGTCTGAAGTGACTCAGGTTCTTCAAACAGCAGGTTTTGAATTGAGCAAGTGGTTTTCAAACTCACCTGAGGTCAGTGCATCTGAGAGCACAGTTAAACCGATAACTATCTCGGATTCAGATTTAACTAAGGCTCTAGGTATATCATGGACTCCTAGCGAAGATGCCTTAAAGTTAAAAATTGACACCTCAGTCATGGTTCTCCGAGCGACAAAAATGAACATATTATCGGTGACATCAAAGCTGTTTGACCTCCTCGGCTTATTAAGTCCAATTGTCATTCGAGGCAAGGTCCTATTGCAGGAGTTATGGCTTAATAAGTTGGACTGCGATGAGTCTATTCCACAGCAGTTGGAAACAGCATGGAATAAATTGAAGGAAACATTGTCGAGAGTGGAAGAAATCTCCATACCTCGATATGTGTTCACTAATCCGATGTCACCAATACAAGTACATGGTTTCGCCGACGCATTTATGAGAGGCTACGGTGCTTGCGTCTATATTCGTAGCAAAACTGTTGAAGGTTACAAAGTTTCGTTGTTGACGTCAAAGTCAAAAGTAGCGCCGCTCAAGGCGAAAACACTTCCTAGACTTGAGTTATGTGCCGCTCACCTTCTAGCAGATCTTTGCCACAGAATCAAGCCATTATTGAAAATAAATATCGAACGAATCGTCTACTGGTCGGATTCAGAAGTTACTCTTCACTGAATCCGATCTCATCCTTCGTCGTTGGCGACGTTGGTTTCGGAACAGAGTGGCTGAGATTCAGAAGTGGTCCAAAGAAGCTACATGGTGACATGTACCGACAAAACAAAACCCAGCAGATGTAGTGTCAAGAGGTTGTGACATTGATGACCTGAAGGAGTCAATCTGGTTTAGTGGACCTTCGTTTTTAAAGAACAAAGATGAAGATTGGCCCGTTAATCCGCACCTAGAGCTGTCAATGGAGATGATGGAGCTGGAAAAGAGAAAAACAGCGGTTAGACTGGCCGCAGCCGTAGTTAAATCGGATCTAGTGGACGTCATCGAGGGATTCTCGTCTCACCTCAAACTGCTGAGAGTATTTGTTTATATGTTCCGCTTTATAGCGAGATGTAAAAATAGGAATGCTCAATTTGAAAAGATTCCATCACCAACGGAATATAAAGAAGCCTTTTTGAAAATTATCGAAGTTGTTCAATGTCACGAATTTTCTGATGACATTAAAAGAATTCGCAAGGGATCCAAGCTTGGCCCTTGTCTTCAACGATTAAATCCATTTATTCACGAAGACAAAGGAACTTGGTGTATGTTTTCGTTGTTGAGAGTTGGGGGGCGACTAGTAATTGCTCCTATATCGTATGATGCCAAGTTTCCATTGTTGTTGACTAAACGTTCTAATTTCGTACAGAGCTATGTCCGACATTTGCATCAAACCAATTTTCATGTTGGCCCACGAGCACTTGTGAGTATCCTTCGGGAGCGCATTTGGATTATCAACGCTCAGGAGGTCTGCAGTCAGACAGTTCGTTCATGCATTAGATGTTTCAAATGCAAACCGCGACTTCTGACTCAAATAATGGGGAATTTACCCGCAGACCGACTCCGTGCTCTCCGCCCCTTTGACATTTGTGGCGTTGACTTTTGTGGTCCAGCGTACACGACACTTAAAATCCGTGGTAGGCCCCCTTATAAGTCCTACATAGCGCTGTTTGTGTGTTTTGCGTCCAAGGCAGTTCATTTAGAAGTTGTTTCCGATCTTTCCACTGACTCCTTTTTATTATGCTTTCAAAGGTTTATTGGTCGCTGAGGATGTCCGCAGATCGTGCACTGCGACAACGCGACGAACTTCGTCGGAGCGAGTCGCCACTTCGACGATCTGCGACGGAAGATCGAGGAGCAAGTGGACGCAATTCGCGAATTCGCATCAAAAAGCGGATGCGACTTTGCGTTCACACCGCCTCGAGCACCACACATGGGAGGACTATGGGAGGCAGGTGTCAAAACTGCAAAGCACCTACTCCTACGAGCGGTGGGCAGCGCGCAGTTGACAGCGGAGGAGCTGCAAACAGTTCTCGTCGGCGTCGAGGCAGTGCTGAACTCGCGGCCTCTAGGACCAATCAGCCAGGACCCCAGCGACGGAGAGGCCCTAACACCAGGGCACCTGCTGACAGGCGGGTCGCTACTCGCCCCACCAGCACTCCGGACGGGTCTCAGTTGCTTGCGGCGATGGCGACTTGTCTCGTCAGTCAGGCAACGGGCCATTCACAAACTGGCTCCGCTACCCATTACTTGAAGCCTTACAGGCCTTCAACGGGGCCGGTGTTAAATTAAGTTAGTTGTTGTAATAGAAAAACATTGAAGTCTAGAGTAAATTAGTTTAGGGCGGAGCGGGAGCGCAATAAAGTCATGTCTTCGTTGTTTGAATTCGCCCCGTTTCGCCGCCGTAGTTAAGCTAGGCTAAGCAATGAAGCAGTTGAAATTATACTTTGAATCGAACGCACTGGTTTTTTCGTCTTCGCCAAAATTACAGCCACCGCAGTTTTCGGTTAATAATAAATTGAATTAGATAAACTAATCTAATTTTTCAAATAGTTTATGAGTGCACCCAGGCAAGTGTGTTTTAATTTTATGCATAAGTCCTTCGAGTTAGACGCGTTCGAATGCTTGAGATACATCGAGGAATATCGCGCTGTAATATATTCTCTGAGCTCAAAAGCTGTGCGAATTTCTGATGTTATTCTGTTAACTTGCTTGATAGTTCCTTGTTTTGCTCTGAATCCAAATTGATGGGTTGGGATAATGTTGTGAGCTGCCATAATCGGAATCGTGTGATCTTTTCCGGGCTTAGGTATCATTATGATGATTGATTTTTTCCAGTTACTTGGGTAGTAGCCGAGACCTACGATTCCATTGAAGAGTTTACAGGTGATCTCAATAGCACAGTATGGAAGTTCCATTATCATTTTAGTAGTTATTAGGTCACCACCTGGAGACTTTTTTGGATTTAGCTCTCTAATGACTTTTTTAATCTCATTCGGCCGAAATGAAGTTGGCGTAGATTCCATATCGCGGTGGTTTTGAGGAAAAATTCTTTTCCTTATCGCGGTGACGGTTTCAATCGGAAAGCTTAGATTTGGGTGAGCCCTCCACAAGGGATGCTTTGTACTAGTTGGCGAGAGTTTTCCAATATATTTTAGTTGGGCATTTTCAGCATCTTGCTTCAGAGCCCGGTTTAGTTTGCGGGTGGCTTCATTAAGACGTTGCTTTGAGCATGGCAATCTGCTGGTTTGCCACGCCCGTCGCAGACGCCTCTTTTCCAGAACCAGCTGTTCAATTCTCAGACTGGTTTTGAACATCTTAATTTCCGCATCCTTCCGTTTTGGTGTTGAGATCCTGGCTGCTGTGACGAGTACCTCTTCCAGAGCGGCGGTAGAGCAGTCAATGTCCGCTTCTATATTTAGTTGAGGTCAATGGGGTAACATACATACTTTCGGTATGTCATCCAGTTAGTGCTGTGCGGCGTAAGCCTATAGAGGAGAGGTAGGGCTATGCGCTTATTAGATCACGTATTATGTTTTTTGTCACCGCAAAATCAATTAAATCTAGTATCTTTCTGGGGTCCGCAGGCCAATATGTGGGGCTACCAGAAGAAACGTAGTCCAGTTTATTGCTCACTTTTACCTTGCATTATATAGCCTTCCCTTGGGAGTGATCCCTGATGCGTGTGTTCGGAACGCGAACTTGCGCCTGAATAAGGCCAAGTGCAGCTTCTTCCAGCAGACCATCATCTACCTGGGGCACCAGGTCAACGAAGGTGGAATCCATACCGATCCCAGCAAGATCGCCGCGATCATGGAATTCCAGCCGCCAACGACTGTCAGGAGATGGTATCGGATATTTGTGTTAAACTTCGCCATCCTGGTGAAACCCATGTCATCGCTAGTAAAGAAGGGCCAGCGACAGGTGTGGAGTAAAGACCAACAGCTAGCGTTCGAAGCTTTGAAGACGAGCCTCACGGAAGCACCCGTCGTAGCCTGCCCGGACTTTGCCGAGCGCTTCACACTCCAGTCAGATGCGAGCGACATTGGACAGTGCTGAAGCAACAGATCCAGGAAACCGAACGAGTCATCGCATACGCAAGCTGACGCCTCTCAGTAGCCGAAAAACAATATTCGACTAAGGAGAGGGAGTGCCTAGCCATTGTGTGGACGATAAGGAAGCTACGATGCTACCTGGAAGGTTAAAAGTTCGACGTAGTCACGGATCAAATGGCATTGAAGTGGCTAAATAGCATCGATAACCCTACTGGAAGGATAGCGCGCTGGGCGTTAGAGCTACAAAAGTTCCGCTTCAACGTACATTACTGCCGTGGGGACCAGAACATAGTGGCCGATGCTTTGTCCAGACAGCCTTTGGAGACTCTACAACATGTCACCCAGGAGAGCCCACCCCGTGCGTGGACAACCCGGATGCTGGCGCGGACTAAAAAGCAACCCGAGAAGCATCCGGAATACCTGAGGGAGAACGACCAGCTATATCGACGAGGAGGAACTCGGCCGGATGACGAGGATAACACACCTTGGAAGTTGTTCGAAGTTGCTTCGGCACCCATAACGTCAAAGTGTGGTCCATGATTGCCACGGCCAGCCGAAAGCCGGACATCAGGGAGTACGAAAAACCCTAAATAGGATTTGTCAGCGATACTTCTGGCCAGGCCTCTACGGAAGTGCGAGACCTGCCAGAAATTCAAAATCAGCCAACTGTAAACTCCTGGACGGATGCACACACGGCAGGTGCAAGTACCATTTTAAGAACTCTGTGCGGACTTCGTAGGACCACTCCCGCGCTCTTCCCACGGGAATACCATGTTACTCGTATTTTTCGACGCTTTTTTATAGTAGGTGGAGTTGTAGAAGGCCGAGTCCGATCGCTACTGGCACCTGCTTGACCTGCGTGATCAACGGTGGCGGGGTCATTGACCTCATGAATGACGAATGGGGTTTTGGCGACACATAGTTTATTAATTAATTTTTAAAAAATATACATAAGATATCTCTAAGCTCAATATGCCCCGTAGTATTTTCTTAAACAGAGGCAGAAGCATAGTCAAAGACAGGGGCGTAGGCAGAACATAAGAAACAGGGCACACAACGTAGAGAAACCCCAGACACCAAGTCTAGTAACGGTGCCTCGGTACCCAGAGCTGGTGCACAGTCCCGACGACCCTGAGCTCGTGCACAGGCAACACAAGGCGCACAGGCAACGGCATCGCGACCGATTTTAGGGCAGCGGCGCCAGACAAGCAGCGACGCTAGGCAAGCAGCGACGCTATGCCAGCAGCGACGCTAGGCAATCATCGACGGTAGGTAAGCAGCGAAGCTAGGCAAGCAGCGGCACCGAAGATGCAGCGAAATGCGAACGGCGCCGTGCAGACAGCGAAGTGCGAGCAGAGCTGGTGCACAGTCCCGACGGTCGAACACTTGCACAAGTACCGGTGCATTGGTACCCAGAGCTGGTGCACACATAAGTAACGGTGCCTTGGGACCCAGAGCGCGAACCTAACACTGTCATAAGTAACGGTGCCTCGGTACCCAGAGCTCGTGCACAGGCAATACAAGGCGCACAGGCAACGGCATCGCGACCGATTTTAGGGCAGCGGCGCCAGACAAGCAGCGACGCTAGGCAAGCAGCGACGCTATGCCAGCAGCGACGTTAGGCAAGCATCGACGGTAGGTAAGCAGCGAAGCTAGGCAAAGCAGCGGCGCCGAACATGCAGCGAAATGCGAACGGCGCCGTGCAGACAGCGAAGTGCGAGCAGAACAGCACAGCAGTCAGGCACGATCGCCCTAAGGCAGCGGGACATGCAAGCAGCGGTGTCGTGCAAGCAGCGGTGACATATACGCAGCAGCGAGACGTAGGCAGCGAATCACAAGCAGCGAAGGGCGAGCTGCGAAACTAGGGCAAGGACAGTCATTGTGAAGTTGTGAGCTGCCCAGTGAACCAGTCGCAAGCTATCTTAAGATAAAAAGTGAAAGTGCTAAAGTTTACAAGTCGAGTGCCAGCCAAAGACCGTGCGTGAGCGTGTACTCTAACGAGTTTGTGGCGTGGTGGAAATCAACACTGAACGGCTCGTGGGAGTACAGGCGAGAGTACCTACGGTCACGGGCGTTCCGCATGACAAACGATCAACCGCGAGAGGTGTCGTGAGTGAACGATAGCTGGCAATCGGTGTGCGTGAGCGTGCACTCTAACTAGTTGCGGGTGGTGGAATAGGGTTGCGGGTGGTGGAAAGCACCCACGGCCACGTGCGTTCCTCACGATAAGTTGCCGGCCAGGCACGCGTAGCACGCGACTCGTGCACGTGAGCTCCAAGAGACCACGTAGTGGTAGAGCCCCCTATTACATGACCATCGAGTACACGTGTGCGACGTGGACCTTGTGCGTCCTCTATTATTTATTATTATTTTGAAAAAGGGAGTCTCCCAGCAGAGAAGGGGCGATTCACTGCGACCAGAAAGATCTTATGTACCTATCTTGACAAAAAGCTGTTCCGCTTCCCTGATGAAGCATAACAGGTCTTTCGTCGAGGAACGGACAATGTGCTCGGTAAATTCGTTTTCCACGTGCAGATGCTTCCTCCTAATCCATACCAAGGCTGGACAATCACACAGGATGTGTTTGGTGGTTTCGTTGGCCACTCTACAGAGCCTGCATTCTGTATCTGAGGACAGACGCATATTTGTGAGGTAATAGTTCACCAAGTGGTGGGCACTAAGGTAGCCAATAAGGAGATAGAGATCTCTAAGTAAGTTTGTTCTTCGTTTAACCGAGGGATTCGTAAGCTCTCTAGCCTGCTTCATCCCTGGTTGGAAGAACCAATAGCGTTCGCTCAACCTATCCGCCCTTGCTTTCACAAGGGATGAAATAGTTAACCACCCCACGCCGCAGAAGGGTTCGGGGCCATACAGAGGGGCTTATGACCCCACCCTCGCTAGTTCATCCGCTATCTCGTTGCCCTGGAAACCAGAGTGTCCAGGTACCCATAACTTTGCTTCTATTGGAAAACCTCTGCAGGCAGTTTCCAACATACAGCCACCATACGCGAACCTACTCTTTTTGAGGAGAAGGCTAGTATGGCAGCTTGGCTATCCGAGAAGATATAAATATTTGCTCCTCAGATCCCCTTCTCAAGGATAAGACGACAGCTGAAC
This sequence comes from Zaprionus nigranus, assembly GCA_018903425.1. NCBI lineage: Eukaryota > Metazoa > Arthropoda > Insecta > Diptera > Drosophilidae > Zaprionus > Zaprionus nigranus. The sequence continues at coordinate 79,927 of JAEIGD010000135.1, forward strand.
TCGATGGCTTGAACCTCGGATTGAAAGACTGTGGGCCATTTCCCATAGCAATCGAGGTTTTTGAGTTGGGGCCATGTATCCCAGTTCCAACCCCCTGATCAGTCTTCGACCCGTCGGTATACCAGTGTATGCCATGAGAGGTACTGATGGGGTTGCCAGCATCCCAGTCCCTCCGGTCCGGGATGAGGGTTCTGAAATTTGCACCAAAGAAGAGTTCCTTGGTCATAGAATCTGATCTAGAGCAGATCTCTAAGCCAGGAATGTCTTTGATAAGTCTAGCTGCGCCACGTATCGCGCTTAGCACATCTAATGATTTCTTGTAGTTAGTGAGAGCGTCCCTATCGACGTCCCAGCTGACACGGTTAGATCTGGCCCTGTCGAATAAGCTTCTAACCTTCCTTCTTTGTGCAGCCAGTTCTTCGTTCCACCATGGAACTTTTCAGTTGACCTTTAAGGTCTTCCGAACAGAGCTCTCCTCGAAGGATGTGATTAGTACATCTTGAAGCAGGTTGGCAGCAAGTTCTATCTCACTGATAGAATTAGGGTTGCTGATCAACGAGTCTGCTATACTCTGTACATATCTCAGCAGGACATGACCTGCTCGTAGCCCCCTCTTGTTAAAGTCATAGTAGTCTTAGTATTTATAAATTTTTCTGTAAAGACCCTGGTTGGACTGAGATATGTACCCCAGCCTGAGAAAACATCCTTACACAACAAATGCACTAAACTGCAAAGGCTACTTTGCCTTTCTTTGACAGGTGCACCTCGCACCTGTCCCACAGCAGCAATGGAATCAATCTTGAATTTGACTCCGCTGCAGATCTTTGCTTTTATTTATTGAATCTTCTCATTTTCGAAACAAAGAATAAGTGTATCAAATCTTATACTATACCCTAACTAGCAGTCATGTAGACTGTAACATTAGAAATGGCCCTGACCAATTATGGCAGGGTTGGAAGGTCGGTACGTTGAAGGCGGGTTCGGTTGGAAACCAAAATCAAAACCCTTTCAAGGGGATTTGGGTGTGTATAGTGTTTTTCATTGTAAGACGCTTTTTGCTTGTCTATGTCATCTTTTACTGCGAGAATACCGAGGTCCCTGTGCATGTTTTGGTTTCGAATATACCATTGTGCCCCAGTGATAGTTCGCAAGTCTTGGATTGTGCGCGCTGTATGATGTCTATGTTGGTTCTGCTCGCATTCTCCCAAAGCTGGGAGCCATACGTCCAGATTGGCTTAAGAGAGGAGTTGTAGAGCAGAACCTTGTAGTCCAGACACAAGGGCGATCGGGCGTTTATAATCCAATGGAGGCTGACTTTCAGTTTTAGGTGAAGTTTCTTGCATTCGATATGCCTACGTCATGTTAGGCGCCTGTCGAGGTGGCTGCCGAGATACGTTATTTCTTTTGCTTGGGGGATCTACGTGCTATTCAGACAGAGCGGAGGGCAAGTAAACGTTATGTGCTTGCACTTTTGTTCGTTTATTTTAATACGCCACACAGATATGCACTTCTCGACTACCTTAAGGTGGTTGGCAAATTGGGATGTTGCACCGACTGGGCATCTGGAGCGGCTAAGGGTCGCAGTGTCGTCAGCAAAGGTGGATGTGGTTAGTCGGTCATTCGTGAGAATATCCGCTGTGTAGAGGATGGATAGATTTGGCCCAAGTACGCTGCCTTGTGGGACTCCAGGTTCGATAGTGTAGTTGTCGGATATTGTTGTATTGCACCTAACGGCGAAGGCGCTATTGAAGAGGTAAGATTCAAATAGTTTATGAGTGCACCCAGGCAAGTGTGTTTTAATTTTATGCATAAGTCCTTCGAGTTAGACGCGGTCGAATGCTTGAGATACATCGAGGAATATCGCGCTGTAATATATTCTCTGAGCTCGAAAGCTGTGCGAATTTCTGATGTTATTCTGTTAACTTGCTTGATAGTTCCTTGTTTTGCTCTGAATCCAAATTGATGGGTTGGGATAATGTTGTGAGCTGCCATAATCGGAATCGTGTAATCTTTTTTCGGGCTTGAGTATCATTATAATTATTGATTTTTTCAGTTACTTGGGTAGTAGCCGAGACCTACGATTCCATTGAAAAGTTTACAGGTAATCTCAACAGCACAGTATGGAAGTTCTATTATCATTTTAGTAGTTATTAGGTCACCGCCTGGAGACTTTTTGGATTTAGCTCTCTAATGACTTTTTAATCTCATTCGGCCGAAATGAAGTTGGCGTAGATTCCGTATCGCGGTGGTTTTGAGGAAGAAAATTTGTTTGAACATCTTAACTTTCACATCTTTACGGTTTGGTGTTGAGATCCTGGCTGCTGTGACGAGTACCTCTTCCAGAGCGGCGGTAGAGCAGTCAATGTCCGCTTCTATATTTAGTTGAGGTCAATGTGGGAACTCACATACTTTCTGTATTTCATCCAGTTAGTGTTGTGCGACGTCAGCCTTTAGGGGAGAAATCCGGTAGAGCCATGGCGCTTATTAGATCGCGTGGGATGTTTTTTGTCACCGCGAAGTTAATTAGATCTGGGATCTTTCTGGGGTCTGCAGGCCAATATGTAGGGCTACCAGGAGAAACGTAGTCCATTTTATTGCTAGCTTTTACCTTGCATTATACAGTTGTCTTCCCTTGGGAGTGATCCTTGGTGCATGTGTTCGGAACGCGAACTTGCGCCTGAATAAGGCCAAGTGCATCTTCTTCCAGCAGACCATCATCTACCTGGGGCACCAGGTCAACGAAGGTGGAATCCATACCGATCCCAGCAAGATCGCCGCGATCATGGAATTCCAGCCACCAACGACTGTCAGGAGATGGTATCGGAAATTTGTGCCAAACTTCGCCATCCTGGTGAAACCCATGTCATCGCTATTAAAGAAGGGTCAGCGATAGGTTTGGAGTAAAGACCAACAGCTAGCGTTCGAGGCTTTGAAGACGAGCCTCACGGAAGCACCCGTCGTAGCCTGCCCGGACTTTGCCGAGCGCTTCACACTCCAGTCAGATGCGAGCGACATTGGACAGTGCTGAAGCAACAGATCCAGGAAACCGAACGAGTCATCGCATACTCAAGCCGACGCCTCTCAGTAGCCGAAAAACAATATTCGACTAAGGAGAGGGAGTGCCTAGCCATTGTGTGGACGATAAGGAAGCTGCGATGCTACCTGGAAGGTTAAAAGATCGACGTAGTCACGGATCACATAGCATTGAAGTGGTTAAATAGCATCGATAACCCTACTGGAAGGATAGCGCGCTGGGCGTTAGAGCTTCAACGTACATTACTGCCGTGGGGACCAGAACATAGTGGCCGATGCTTTGTCCAGACAGCCCTTGGAGACTCTACAACATGTCACCCAGGAGAGCCCACCCCGTGCGTGGTCAACCCGGATGCTGGCGCGGACTAAAAAGCAACCCGAGAAGCATCCGGAATACCTGAGGGAGAACGACCAGCTATATCGACGAGGAGGATTTCGGCCGGATGACGAGGATAACACACGCACAACCTGCCAGAAATTCAAAATCAGCCAACTGAAACCTCCTGGACGGATGCACACACGGCAGGTGCAAGTACCATTTTAAGTACTCTGTGCGGACTTCGTAGGACCACTCCCGCGATCTTCCCTCGGGAATACAATGTTATTGGTATTTTTCGACGCTTTTTTATAGTAGGTGGAATTGTAGCTTTTGCATAAAGCAACGACAGTACACCTGATGCGCACGTTCAGAGAACGGATTTTGGCCAGGTTTGGAGTACCGAAGATGCTAGTTTGCGACAATGGAAAGCAGTTCACGAGCCGAGCCTTCGCCACGTTCTGTAAACAGTTGGGCATGACTGTGCAACACACGGCGCCGTACACCCCGCAGCAGAAGCCAAGGTCACCATGTACCAGGCGGGGCAGGCTTCCACTAACTTAGCTTTACATGACATGTATTTACTTATAAGATATTGGTAACTCCAGAGGTAGCTAGAGTTTCACGCTTCGCATCATATTTGGGCCCGATAGTACGAAAAAATAGAGTAATACTAAGCAAATTCTCTAAAATTATAGCCCCGAGTCTTATCGCTACTGGCACCTGCTTGACCAGCGATCAACGGGGGCGGGGTCATTGACCTCATGTATGACGAATGCGGTTTCGGCGACACATAGTTTATTAATTAATTTTAAAAAAAAATATACATAAGATATCTCTAAGCCCAATATGCCCCGTAGTATTTTCTTAAACAGAGGCAGAAGCATAGTCAAAGACAGGGGCGTAGGCAGAACATAAGAAACAGGGCACACAACCTAGAGAAACCCCAGACACTAAGCCTAGTAACGGTGCCTCGGTACCCAGAGCTGGTGCACAGTCCCGACGACCCTGAGCTCGTGCACAGGCAATACAAGGCGCACAGGCAACGGCATCGCGACCGATTTTAGGGCAGCGGCGCCAGACAAGCAGCGACGCTAGGCAAGCAGCGACGCTAGGCAATCATCGACGGTAGGTAAGCAGCGAAGCTAGGCAAGCAGCGGTACCGAACATGCAGCGAAATGCGAACGGCGCCGTGCAGACAGCGAAGTGCGAGCAGAGCTGGTGCACAGTCCCGACGGTCGAACACTTGCACAAGTACCGGTGCATTGGTACGCAGAGCTGGTGCACACATAAGTAACGGTACCTCGGTACCCAGAGCTTGTGCATAGACTCATAGCACACCCACAAGTAACGGTGCTTGGGTACCCAGAGCTCATGCACAGGCAGCACAAGGCGCACAGGCAACGGCATCGCGAGCGATTTTAGGGCAGCGGCGCCAGACAAGCAGCGACGCTAGGCAAGCAGCGATGCTATGCCAGCAGCGACACTAGGCAATCATCGACGGTAGGTAAGCAGCGAAGCTAGGCAAGCAGCGGCGCCGAACATGCAGCGAAATGCGAACGGCGCCGTGCAGACAGCGAAGTCCGAGCAGAGACATAGCAGTCAGACACGATCGGCCGAAGGCAGCGGGACGTGCAAGCAGCGGCGTCGTGCAAGCAGCGGCGACATATACGTAGCAGCGAGACGTAGGCAGCGAATCACAAGCAGCGAAGCGCGAGCTGCGAAACTAGGGCAAGGACAGTCGATTGTGAGCAGCCCAGTGAACCATGCGCAAGCTATCTTAAGATAAAAAGTGAAAGTGCTAAAGTTTACAAGTCGAGTGCCAGCCACAGGACCCCCAAACAATCGAAAGAAATAAAACCATGTTACCAATGAAATAAAAACCAAAACCCGCCGTGGTTATTTCCAAACCCAGTAATAAATTCTCCTCCCCCCCTCACCCTAGCACTTTGTATGAAAGTGTCGTGTACGTGTCAGCCCGTAAGAGTGTGTATTCGCAGAAACGCGCTTTGAGCAATGAGCTGACTCCGCTGCAGATCAAAAAAAATAACGCTTCCATGAGCCTTCTTAGAATCAAGCTCCAATGTGGTCTTCTAGCCACCGAATTAGGGCATGCTAGACTTATCAAAGATATCCCTTATTCTTATGTTTACTTTGCTTTTATTTATTGAATCTTCTCATTTTCGAGACTAAGAATAAGTGTATCAAATCTTATACTATTACCTTACTAGCAGTCATATAGACTGTAACAGTAGAAATGGCCCTGACAATTTATGATTGGGTTGGAAAATCGGTAGGTTGATTGCGGGTTGGGTTGGAAACCCGAGTCAAGACCCTTGCAAGGGGATTTAGGTGGGCAGAGCGTTTTTCATTGTACGACGCTTTTTGCTTGTCTATTTCATCTTTTACTGCGAGAATGCCGAGGTCCCTGTGGATGTTTTGGTTTCGAATATACCATTGTGCCCCAGTGATAGTTCGCAAGTCTTGGATTGTGCGCGCTGTATGATGTCTTTATTGGGTCTGATCGCATTCACCCAAAGCTGGGATCCATACGTCCAGATTGGCTAAAGGGTGGAGGTGTAGAGCAGAACCTTGTAGTCCAGACACAAGGGCGATCGGGCATTTAGAATCCAGTGGAGGCTGACTTTCAGTTTTAGGTGAAGTTTCTTGCATTCGTTATGCCTACGCCATGTTAGGCGCCTGTCCAGGTGGCTGCCGAGATACGTTATTTCTTTTACTTGGGGGATCTACGTGCTATTCAGACAGAGCGGAGGGCAAGTAAACGTTATGTGCTTGCACTTTTGTTCGTTTATTTTAATACGCCACTCAGATATGCACTTCTCGACTACCTTAAGGTGGTTGGCAAATTGGGATGTTGCACCGACTGGGCATCTGGAGCGGCTAAGGGTCGCAGTGTCGTCAGCAAAGGTGGATGTGGTTAGTCGGTCATTCGTGAGAATATCCGCTGTGTAGAGGATGGATAGATTTGGCCCAAGTACGCTGCCTTGTGGGACTCCAGGTTCGATAGTGTAGTTGTCGGATATTGTTGTATTGCACCTAACGGCGAAGGCGCTATTGAAGAGGTAAGATTCAAATAGTTTATGAGTGCACCCAGGCAAGTGTGTTTTTAATTTTATGCATAAGTCCTTCGAGTTAGACGCGGTCGAATGCTTGAGATACATCGAGGAATATCGCGCTGTAATATATTCTCTGAGCTCGAAAGCTGTGCGAATTTCTGATGTTATTCTGTTAACTTGCTTAATAGTTCCTTGTTTTGCTCTGAATCCAAATTGATGGGTTGGGATAATGTTGTGAGCTGCCATAATCGGAATCGTGTGATCTTTTCCGGGCTTGAGTATCATTATAATGATTGATTTTTTCCAGTTACTTGGGTAGTAGCCGAGACCTATGATTTCATTGAAGAGTTTACAAGTGATCTCAACAGCACAGTACGGAAGTTCCATTATCATTTTAGTAGGTATTAGGTCACCGCCTGGACACTTTTTTGGATTTAGCTCTCTAATGACTTTTTTAATCTCATTCGGCCGAAATGAAGTTGGCGTAGATTCCATATCGGAGTGGATTTAAGGAAGAAAATATTTTTTGTCGATGCGGGCCCAGCGACCTGAAGAATTCCTTATCGGGGTGACGGTTTCAATAGGAGAACTTAGATTTGGGTGAGCCCACCACAAGGGATGCTTTGTACTAGTTGGCGAGAGTTTTCCAATATATTTTAAATGGGTATTTTCAGCATTTTGCTTCATAGCCCGGTTTAGTTTGCGGGTGGCTTCATTAAGATGTTGCTTTGAGCATGGCGATCTGCTGGATTGCCACGCCCGTCGCAGATGCAAAATCAATTAGATCTGGTATCTTTCTGGGGTCTGCAGCCAATACGTGGGGCTACCAGGAGAAATGTAGTCCAGTTTATTGCTCAATTTATAAGTGCATTATACTATATAGTTGCCTTCCCTTGGGAGTGATCCCCAGTACGTGTGTTTGGTATTGTAGTCTCCTGCAGCTATGAAGTGATACCCCAGTGTGTTGTAGAAGTCCATGAATTGACCTTCAGAGACAGTAAAGCGAGGTGGGCAGTAGACAGAGGCAATGCAAATGTTGCCTTTTCCTGACTGCACTTTTATGGATTTACATTTAGGGATTTGGTTTATTTCAAGTCTATGCCGTGAGATGCCATTTATTATTTGGACTGTTGTCCTACTACCAACTTAATTACCATGTTCTGGTTCTGAACAATGGTTTGCATAGTTGTTTTCATAAACGACATGAGTTTCATCATACTTTGCATGGTAACCATCATAGTTTCCAAATTGCTTTGCGGCTGCCTTGGGACCTGCTGGGCGTTTTCTGAGTGTGGTTGAAGTGGATTTTCCTGTTCATAGTGCTCTTAGTGGTATCTAGCGGACCGAATGAAGATCTGGCTGCCTTGCGAAAAATACGTCTGAGGTACTGTTTAGGTTATGATACTCGTTTTGCGTATTTTGTTGACGCGTAGCTGTCGCTCGTTGCATGCGACTCTTCAACTCCTTGTAGACCGCACAGCCTCTGTAGTTTGCCGTATGGTTTCTTCCACAGTTGCCACATTTTTTCTTTAAGGGGTCTTCTTTGTATGCGGGGCAGTTTACGGAGTTGTGGAAGTCTCCGCAGACTACGCAGACTGCCCGAAGTGTGTGTCTTGGTGTGTCCATACTCCTGACAGTTTGTGCATTGAACAGGGCCGTTACGCTTGTGTGGTTCTTCCACAGTGATTCTTCGATGCAGTAGGAGCTGCAGCTTGGAGATCGGGTGCAATTCGTTTTTAGGCCATGGATTTTAAAAAAATTCATGGTCTATTGTGTTTGTCGGAACGGAAATGTTCGTAACAGGCAGAAGGAGGCATCTCCGACCCCATAAACTATATATATTCTCAATTAGTATCAGTAGCCGAGTCGATTGAGCCATGTCTGTCTTTCCGTCTGTCTGTCTGTCTGTCTGTCTGTCTATCTGTCTGTATGAACACCTGGATCTCAGAAACTATAAGAGCTAGAGTCATCAAATTTTGTGACAACATACTCAAATTGCAGTGTCTCAAAGTTTTTTTTTAAAATTTGGACACGCCCCTTCCCGCCTCTGTAAATCAGAAATAACTACTTAAAACCTACAATATTAACTCAAGAACCAAAGTTGTATATCTTACATAACAAATACCTTGCCACGGGCGTTATGTGAAAATTTCATTAATATCGGACTATAAATAAGTGAGATATGATACGAATTAAACTCACTTTGAACATGCATATATAATAATTATGCAGACCTAATTTACGCAAGCATACCGAAGTTCAAATCTAGCGTCAGACACACAGCATTTTATTTAACTTTTTATTTGCATTGTATGGGAACAGAATTGATTCACAATGCAGCTTTGCCGATGGGCAAGGGAGTAAGGCAATGGCCGAGTGGTTAGAGTGGCGGACGGCTGCGAGAGAGTGCGTGTGTTCAACTCCCGGTTGAGACGGATGCGAATTTTTATTTATTAATTAATAATTAATTATTAATTAATTCTTATTTTATTTATTTTTTTTTATTCTAATAAACTAAAAAGAAAAGTTACAGCCAAACAAATTAAAATCAAGAAGAAGCACATGTAATGAAATTTGGTACGCGCTAGAAATGCATACCTATACCTATTGCCTACGGTATACTATGATAATCCATGGCCTTATACAGTCAGCTCTTGACTGTAGCGTTTGTATTTTTCTTTAAGACTTTGCTATGTGATTCGAGCTCGACCTTGAAGAGTGGTTGCGGCTTTTTATTTCTGTTAATAATGTTACTAACATTTTTGGCACAGAAGCCCTTGGTTTTAAGGGCTTCTTGAATCTCAGAGGGGGCGACGTCAGGTTCGATTCCTTTTAGTACAACTTGCAGTCCCTTGTTGCTTTTTAATTTGAAGGTGTAGAAGTTGTTATTTACCTCTGCTAAGATGGAAAAACGGTTATCATTAAGACTCCTAATTTTTTCGTTGCTTTTGTTGGTACGGTTAATCTTTGGTTTATTACCAACCGTGTTTAGTGGACTAGGTTTACGCATGATCTGGATGTAGCGATCCATACCGCTCTGTATAAACGAGACTGCTTGTTGCTTATCGAAGCTAACTGTTTTTGTTGCCATTGTATTTTGCTCTCCAGCCGTTGGCACCGAATTAGCCATAATGGTAGTTCCTTCAGTTGTTGGTGGTGCTTTTGCTGCGACTGCAGTAATTGTAGCACTGTTGGTAATTGGGGTTTCTTTCATCGAAGCCGGCGGTCGTGGGGTTTGACTTTGGTAGCTCCATGATGTAGGAGGTGGGGTGAGCAGAGTGGGTGAGCGAAAGCTCGCTGTCGATGATCAGTAGAGCCGGGTTGCTCTTTGATGACTTGCTTTCTTCGTCGGTATCGCGTGTTGAGAAGTAAGAGTAACATGCGTTTCTTAGGTTTACTGCTCATTTTTTGAGCTTATATCATTTATTAATTTAAAACAAATATGGTTCGTAGAGAGCTTACGAATCCCTCGGTTAAACGAAGAACAAACTTACTTAGAGATCTCTATCTCCTTATTGGCTACCTTAGTGCCCACCACTTGGTGAACTATTACCTCACAAATATGCGTCTGTCCTCAGATGCAGAATGCAGGCTCTGTAGACAGGCCGACGAAACCACCAAACACATCCTGTGTGATTGTCCAGCCTTGGTATGGATTAGGAGGAAGAATCTGCACGTGGAAATCGAATTTACCGAGTACATTGTCCGTTCCTGGACGAGAGACCTGTTATGCTTCATCAGGGAAGCGGAACAGCTTTTGTCAAGATAGGCAGAGCATTATAGGTACATAAGATATTTCTGGTCGCAGTGAATCGCCCCTTCTCTGCTGGGAGACTCCCTTTTTCAAAATAATAATAAATAATAGAGGACGCACAAGGTCCACGTCACACACGTGTACTCGATGGTCATGTAATAGGGGCTCTACCACTACGTGGTCTCTTGGAGCTCACGTGCACGTGTCGCGTGTTACGCGTGCCTGGCCGGCGACTTATCGTGAGGAACGCACGTGGCCGCGGGTGCTTTCCACCACCCGCAACCCTATTCCACCACCCGCAACTAGTTAGAGTGCACGCTCACGCACCCCGCTTGCCAGCTATCGTTCACTCACGACACCTCTCGCAATTGATCGTTTGTCATGCGGAACGCCCGTGACCGCAGGTACTCTCGCCTGTATCTCACGAGCCGTTCAGTGGTGAGTTTCACCACGCCACAAACTCGCACCTACTTGCCAACTAGCGTTGCACTCACGATACTACTCATTGCAGAACGCCCGTGACGCAGGTACTTTCGCCACGGGCACACACGTACACAACACTTTCATACAAAGTGATAGGGGGGAGGAAATTATCACTGGGTTATCAAATAATCATGGCGGGTTTTGGTTTTTATTTCATTGGTAACATGGTCTTATTTCTTTCCATTGTTTGCATTTTCCTAACACTAGCTTTTAATCTAGTTTGGCCCTGCCTACTTCGCACCATTACGTTCTGCTCATAACAAAGCTTTCAATATATATTTTTACAGCTCACCTAGATTCTTCTGCGACAGGATTCATTCTCTTCAGAGGGGTCCTTGGGCTGGCACTGGACTTGTTAAGCTTAGCACTTTCACTTTTTATCTTAAAAGAGCTTGCGGCTGGTTCACTGGGCTGCTCACGATCGACTGTCTTTGCCCTGCCTACGTCTCGCTGCTGCGTATAAGTCGCCGCTGCTTGCACGACGCCGCTGCTTGCATGTCGCCGCTGCCTTCGGCCGATCGTGCCTGACTGTTGTGGCTCTGCTCGCACTTCGCTGTCTGCACGGCGCCGTTCGCATTTCGCTGCATGTTCGGCGCCGCTGCGTGCCTAGCGTCTCTGCTTACCTAGCGTCGATAGAAGATCGGGGTTCTGGTGCAAAAAAGTGGAGTGAGGGAATTTCTGGTGCAAAAAGTGGAGTGAGGTGGTTTCCGGTACGTGAGTAAAATGCATAATTTTAAGGGGTAAAATGCAGGCACGTACAAATTTTCAGGGGTAAAATTATGGGTGCGGGTTCTAGGACAAAAAGTGGAGTGGGGTAAAATGAATTGGTATTCTAGGACAAAAAGTGTGTAAATGAAGGTAATGGGTTGTGAGGAGGGGGATTAGGTAATAAAGGATCCTAATAAATATGTCGATCGGTTATTTGTAGGTCATAATAGGGATAATTAATGGGTTTTAGGTATATCAGTAGGTGATAAAATAGTGTGGGAAGTGTTAAAGGTTGATAGGTGAGCATGTGAAACTGAGCATGCATGATCGTGTTTGTATGCGCACGTGCCACAGGGTAAATGTGTTCGAGGGTGTGTGTGTGTGTGTGCGTGTGTGGTATCTTAATGATATTTGACAGTCCGGGAGACCCTAGTTCAACAAGTTAATCTGTTCGAGAGTGTGTATGCGCGTGCGGTATTAAAGATTGAGAGGTTGAGGTTTTTTTTATTCGTTAACAGAGGAAAATAAAATCTTCGAAAGATACCATCTACCGTCCGTAGATGGCATACACGATTCATAACACTCCAAGTAGTGTTATGCCTACGTACTAAACAAAAACCTCCATACGCTCTCCAGTCCTTGTCACGCTCACCGGGACTGCCAGTCAAGTTATGACTTCGGTGAGCAGGATGTGATGCCATTCGCAGTCCCTTCCATTATGGCTGGTCAAGTTGTCACCTCCATCTGCTCTTTAGTCGCCTTTTACGACAAGCCGAGCTGGCTGAGGTAGTATTCTCGTCCCGCCACCACACGGGAATACGCCTCCTCATTCAGCCTCCATTTCTGTTAGCCATCTCATCCGCTCGGACCCGTTTCATAATGTTGATTATGATACGATGCCCTACTTCCCATGCTTCTTTGTCGGCCATCATTTTCGACAAAAGCCCTCTTGGGCTAAGAGGGGCTCCGGACAGCGTTACTAGCTGTTCCCTTTCCAGATAAAATTTCGAACAGTGCAGCAGTACGTGTTCTGCTGATTCTGTCGCATCAGTGCAGAAGAGGCACTGGGGTGACTCTACGTGGCGGAACCGAAACAAATAGGCTCCGAAACAACCATGATCCGTGAGGAACTGGATCAGGTAGTAGTCAAGAACTTTATGTTGACACTCTGCCCATACCGAAAGTTCTGGGACGAGCTGATAGGTCCATCTCCCACGATCAGATGACTGCCATCTGGCCTGCCATTCTCCATGCAACCACCCTTGGGCCTCATCACGAGTAAAGCCGTGGCGTGTTAGGCCAAGTGTCTTGATCTCCAGGTCAATTGGGGGCATACCTGCCAGAGCTAGAGCTGCGTCCTTGGATATTGTCCTAAAACCTCTAATGAGTCTGAGGGCCAAAGTCCGTACCACCGATCGTGCGCCTTTGATATATGAACTTCTGTTAGTAGCAACGCTCCATATTGGCGCGGCATATAGAAGTGTGGACTTTGCCACTGCCACCAGCAGTTTCCTTGCAGGCATTCTGGGTCCTCCCACGTTGGGCATAAGTCTTGCCATTGCAGCAGATGTGAGTGCTGCCTTTCTGCTTGCATAGCTAGCGTGGTCTTTAAAAGTGAGCCTGCGGTCAATCAGTACTCCCAGGTATTTCAGTGATTCAGCTGAAACCACTTGTATACCATTAACAGAGACCTGAATGAACTCCACTGCTTTTCTGCTGCTCAGGAGAACTGCCTCCGTTTTGTGTGGTGCGATCTTAAGGCCAACCTCTGTAATGTACAGCCCTTCCAATTGTATATAAAGAAAAAAATGGAAAGAGAGAAAAACAAAAACGAACGATTTTTTTGAATAATACGCTTAACTTCGAAAAATGATAAATTTCTTATCTCGATAATTCGGAGTCGTTATCAGTAGACTCCAAATCAACTCTAAACGGTTCAAAGCTATAATTAGAACTTTGAGTTGCTGATAAGCTTTGCACTGCTCAAGAGACACTTACGCTCTCATCGAATTCTTTTCTCTTTTGGCATTCGCAAAGAACAGACATGGAGTCTGCAATAAAAAAAAGTTTTATTTCGCACCTTCAAGAAAAACGTGGATTTAAAGTTAAAATTTTTAAAAAGTGCTGTGTTCTATTTTTTTAATATCGAAAGGCAAATCTGTAAGTAAAAAACTTTAGCACTGTTATCTGATTAAATCTAATACAAATTTTAATTTTTTTACAGAGCGTGCACATTGCAACGGCCAGCGGAGCACCCCGGCTGTTAGAGTGCACGTTTATGCGATAGGGCTCCACAGTGCATTAGATCGGGGTTCTGTGCTGAAAACACGCTGCACACATGCCAGATCTGCACATCTTTTTTTCTGGAAAAATCTTGGCGAGCAGCGAACGCATAACCTCGCTGACTCGCCCTGCCAAAGCTGCGGGAAGAAAAAAAAATATAACCTCTACATCTATAATCTACATCTATGTACATCAACACATGTACATCATCACATGTACATCAACACATGTACATCAACACATGTTCATCGACACATGTACATCAACATCTATATACATCAACATCTACATCTATATATCTACAAACTATATCAAGAACAGTGCAACTATAAAACAATTATAATTTATACAAAAATCAACATATGTACAAACAAAAGTGGTGCACAAAATTACACATGCACAAAATTACACGCCATACACATACATCCACACAGTTACACATAAAAATTAAAATTTAACAAAATTAAATATCATGAAAAAAAAATGAAAACAAAGAACAAGGCAAAGAATTAGTTTAACTGGACATTCATTTAAATTTTCATACTTATGATTTTCATTTCAATTCATTTATTTTCTTTATAATTTTCTTATTGTTGATTATTTTTTTATATCTAATTTCTTTCATTGCTAAATTGTTATTTTTGGCAACTGCCAATCATTATTTTTATTAATTATTATTTTTGTGGGAGGCAAGACATTTTATTTGGCAATATACCATACATGTAAGGTGGCATCACACTGATGTTTTGCCATTCCCCTGGAAGTTGTTGAGAGAAGGATGGCAACTAAAAGAAGAAGAGAAGACAGCTGATCGTGGCAGTCGAAAAGAGAGGTTGCAACATAAAAGTCGTTCGGGAAAAAGCGAAAAAGCAGCGTCAGCAGTTAAGCGCGATTTATAATTTCGATATTAAATAAGTTTCTAGTATAAACATTTGGATTGAACCATTAATTAACTTCTTATATGAACTATTAATAAACATCTTACATTTGGGGGCTCAACCTGTCTGAGTGTAAATACTAGAAGAAGCAGCAAAAAAGTTGACAGTCGTTGGTGCAGTTAAGTGTAATTCCAAATCAAAGTCGTACAGTTGAACAGTTGTGGAGTTACTTTATAAATACCAAAAACTTAAGTTGTTTTACGTCGTCTAAAATTTGCAAAGACACAAAGGTGGTGAAATTCGTATAGCGGTCGGTCGGCAACTGTTGAAAATTCCTAGAAGCGTTGTGAAATTCGTATAGTAGTGGTCGGTCGGCGTCTGTTGAAAATTCCTAGAAGCGTTGTGAAATTCGTATAGTGGTCGGTCGGCGTCTATTGAAAATTCCTATAAGCGTGGTGAAATTCGGTTGAAGTTTGCAGTTGTGTTTGAGCGTACGCATAAAAGAATAATCATAAAAAATGCCGAAACCAGCTTGTACGCCAGCAAAAAAAAAACCAGAGAGAGGATTACATAGTGAGTATTCCGGAAGAGAGTGCTTGGGAAGAGGAAATAATTATGGAAGCGAATAATATGGCGGATGTAAACAAAAAAGTTGATCAGCTGTTACAGTTGCTAGCGTTGAAAGTCGAAGTAGATGAACGAAACGTAAATCAAACGTAAATATCTATAGACGGTTTCGAGAAAATATAAATGACTTTGATGGAGTATCAGTGCCTGTAAAAAGTGGTTCGAAATTTTTGAAAAGAATGCTGATGCATATGAGTTGTCGGACAAACAGAAATATGTACAAGCGCGAAGTAAAATGATTAATGCTGCCAAGTTGTTTTTAGAATCGGAGTGCGTATCAAACTATGAAACACTTAAGAATGTACTTATAAATGAGTTCGAGCGACATTTGAACAGTGCGGGGATTCATGACCTATTACGTGAACGGAAAAAATTAAAGTCAGAATCGTTTCATGAATATTTGCTAAATATGAAAAAGATTGCCAGTATCGGTAACATTGAAGAGCCAGCAGTTTTGCGCTATATAGTAGATGGGTTGCAGATACAAAAACAGTTTAAAGTTAGCATGTATAGATGTGCGACGTATATGAACCTTAAAGAGGAGTATGATTTATATGAGCTCGTTCAAGAGCGGAGCAAGAATCGCGATGAACATATTGGCAATGAAAAGAAAAAGTCTCCGAGTACAAAGAAAGTTGATGGAAAAAAAACAAGAGTACTGTTTTAACTGCGGATCGGCGGACCATAAGAGGAAAGAATGCACAGCAGAAACGAAATGCTTTAAATGTAACGAGAACGGTCATATATCACGCGACTGCCCACAAAAAGTTCGCAGTGTAAACATAATTGCCGAGCAAAGTCGTATAAAAACAGTAACCATAAATGGAGGCGAAGTTGAATGCTTAGTGGACACAGGAGCAGATGTGTCACTGGTTAATGAGAATGCTCTAAGAAATCTAAAAGGAGTTAAGTTGTCCAGAAGCGTATCGGTATTGAAAGGATTAGGTAATACCAGTACGAAAGCAATTGGATCTTTTATCGCAAACGTTGATGTGGACCAAGTTAAAACAGAACATCAATATTTGGTTGTAGAAAGTAGCAAGTTGAACTGCGATGTAATATTGGGATTTGATTTTATAAAAAAAATGCATTTTACAGCTGATGAAAATGGCTTTAAATGTTATGAATCTGAGCAAAAAGGTACTTCAAAACAAGAAGATCAGCTGGTCTATAACGTGGTGGAGGACTCATATTCAGTGTCAGCCCCACTAAAATATAAGCAAATTGTTGAAGAAATGATCGAATGCAGTTACAAGTCGCCAGCAGTAAAGATGCAATGTCCTATTAAAATGGAAATTATACCAGATGGAGTTGTGAAACCATTTCGCCAGGCGCCAAGCCGGGTTTGTCTGAAGAAGAAGCAAAAACCGTAGCACAACAGGTGGATATGTGGCTCGATCAAGGGATTGTTCGTAAATCGACGTCACACATTGCAAGCAGAGTTGTAGTCGTGAAAAAGAAAGATAAATCTCTGAGAGTATGCGTCGACTATCGGAAACTGATCAGTATGGTGCTAAAAGATCGTTTTCCGGTTCCGCTTATCGAAGATGTGATTGAGAAACTCAAAGCTGCCAAGTTTTTAACAATAATGGATCTTGAAAATGGCTTCTTCCATGTACCAGTGGAGGAAAGCAGCAAGGTGTATACAGCATTCATTACTCGAGCAGGACTCTTCGAATTCAATAGAGCGCCGTTTGAATTTCAAAACTCTCCAGCCGCATTTTTTAATTATATTTGTTAATCATATCTTTCAGCCGTTGATTAATGAGGATATTATGCAGCTCTACATGGATATAATTATATATGCTAAAGATGTTGAAGATTGTATGCAGAAAACAACAAAAGGTTTGGAAGTAGCTGCTAAGTATGATTTAAAAACAAACAGGAAAAATGTAGTTTCTTGCAGAAGCAAATACAATTTTTGGGCCATGTCATCGAAGATGGAAGGATCTGGCCAGGCGCTGAGAAAACTGCAGCAGTAAGTCGTTTTGCTACACCGAAGAATATCAAAGCTGTGCAAGCGTTCTTAGGACTTACTGGTTTTTTCGTAAGTTTGTACCACAATACGCTCGAGTAGCACGGCCACTTACGGAGCTATTAAAGAAGGATATTAAATTCAAGATCGGTCTAGAGGAGCTGCAGGAAATACAGCAATTAAAAGACTTATTGATAAGAGAACCAGTTCTACGGATTTATGAAAAGAGATGCACCAACAGAGTTGCATACAGACGCATGCAAGGACGGATATGGAGCAGTATTATTGCAAGAGTTTGACGGAAAATTGCATCCGATTTCTTTTTGGAGCAAGAAGACGACACAAGCAGAATCAAAGCAGCACAGTTACATCCTGGAAGTTAAGGCGGCTTATTTAGCACTCAAAAAGTTCAGGCATTATCTGCTTGGAATCAAGTTCAAGTTGATCACAGACTGCATCGCTTTCAGACATACTACCAGCAAAACGGATATGCCAAGAGCAGTTGCCCAATGGATCCTACACTTGCAAGATTTTGATGTACAAATAGAACACCGAGCTGCTGAAAAGATGAGGCATGTGGACTACTTAAGTCGGTATCCTTTGCGAGTATACAATGTGACTACAGAACTGTTTACAACGAAATCTACCGGTCACGAAGAAGTTATCAAGAAGTTAAACGAGTGGGCAGGTGTCTTTGGATTTCCGAGGCGCATTATCAGTGACAGAGGCGCTGCATTCACGTCGAATGCGTTTACAGACTTTCTAAAAAGAAAATATGGTGGAGCATGTGTGGTCAACAACGGGAGTCGCCAGAGGAAATGGCCAAATTGAGCGAGTGAATCGGTCAATTCTCTCAATTATATCAAAGTTGTCTGCAGAAGAACCGTCAAAATGGTTCAAGTATGTACCACGAGTGCAGAGGGCGCTCAACTCACATATACACGCTACTACGAAGTCATCGCCGTTCGAGCTGATGTTCGGAACTAAAATTAACACCAAAGTTGAAGATCAAGTGCTTGACTTGGTAAACTAAGAGCTGATTGAGCAATTCAACGACGAGCGAGTAAAATTGCGAGCTGAGGCAAAGGCAAATATCGAAAAGGCTCAGGAAATCTACAAGCAAAATCATGACAAAACCAGTAAGAAAAGCAACAGTCGCGCAGCACGCGACAGTGGGATACCCTTCGACCTATGTATGTATGTTCCTATGTATGTACTCATATACATATGTACATATGCACATGCTTTGAAATTAATCCCGACAGATGGCGTTCGCGCTTCGCTCGCCCGCCTCCCCTTGTTAGCTGACAGAAGCACTTGGTTTTATGCTCATACTTTCTTAAATAACTTTTGTGATTATTGTCCGATCGGATTGTAATTTGGAGACTACGTAGATATTTCATTCAGCTTAGTATATGTTAAAGCCAGAAAGTTGTATCTTTTATACAGCGCTTACAAATTGAGTTCAAAAATTAAATTATTGATTTGCGGGGGCGGTGGGCGTGGCACCTAACATTTGTAATAAACTTGATCTGCGCCGAGTACATAGGAACCTTCATTCCAAATTTGGTATCTCTAGCGTTTATAATAGCTGAGATCTGTGTGTTCATCTGGTCAGACGGACATCCGGACATCCGGACATCCGGACATCCGGACATCCGGACAGACAGACAGACATAGCTCAATCGACTCGGCTAGTGATCCTGAGCAAGAATATATACTTTGTGGGGTCTGCCACGCCTCCTTCTGCCTGTTACATACATTTGCATTTTGCACAAAAGTTAGTATACCCTTTTTGACCATTTTCAATGGTCGAAGGGTAAAAACGTCGTCCGGAACATGGATATAAGCTTGGCGATCTCGTCGCCATCAAGAGGACTCAGTTCGTAGCAGGACGCAAGTTACCCAGCTCATATTTGGGTTCATACGAAATCATCAAAATAAAGCGCCATGGGCGCTTCGATGTAAGAAAAGCTGATAAGGACGCCGAAGGACCGCGTGTTACAGCAACTAGCTGCGACAACATGAAACTTTGGAAATTCGTAATAGAGAATGAAGAGCTGCTGTCATCCGGGACGGATGAAGATCAGGAGGGCCGAATGTAAGGTGGCATCACGCTGATATTTTGCCATTCCCTGGAAGTTGTTGAGAGAAGGATTGCAACGAAAAGAAGAAGAGAAGACAGCTGATCGTGGCAGTCAAAAAAAGAGGTTGCAACATAAAAGTCGTTCGGGAAAAAGCGAAAAAGCAGCGTCAGCAGTTAAGCGCGATTTATAATTTCGATATTAAATAAGTTTCTAGTATAAACATTTGGATTGAACCATTAATTAACTTCTTATATGAACTATTAATAAACATCTTACATACATGGGTATATATAATATGCATAAATTATTATCAATTAAAAATAATTTAATCCCAACAACAATGCCTCTGATCTCATAGGATGGATTTGGGTAAGTGAACTTATTATTTTCCTTTTATATACACTTACTTACGTGAACATATACCAACAAATACCATACATATATAATACCCTATAAATTGCACAATCCCTACATAAGTGAAATGAGAGAACTGAAAACAAAACATTAAAAGTGAAAGAGAAGCAAATGAAAATTACATTCCATAAAAGTTTAGTAAAATTAAATTAGTGAAACAGAAATGAAATATAGAGTTAAACGAAATTATAATATGAACTACAATACAATATGAATTATGAAATTAAATAAATTAAATTAAAGTTAGCAACTGAAACAGGAAATTTAAATGAAATATAGCATGGCCTTTTTATACGGTCTTTACTCTTATAATTAAATGAAATAAATTAAAGTTAGCAACTGAAACAGGAAATTTAAATGAAATATAGCATGGCCTTATATACGGTCTTTCATCTTACAATTAAATGAATAAAATTATTATAATGTTTTAGTAAAATAAAAATAGTTTTCCTTATGTGAAAAGGCGAAGGGTATAATGAAAGGGTAATATTTAAAATAGGGATTTACCATATAATGCCAAAGGTAAATCATGGAGGGTGGGGTACAGAGGCGGGCTACTATACCATCAGTGTAGCCTCATATCCATTAGATATACTGCCATAGCAGCATCATACACGCATGAGCTCTCCGAATTTCGTTCTTTCTTTTAAATTTTATCATGCATTCATTATAAATCTTATTCATCCACCTAATAGGCACGGGACTATAAATTTAATTCAAACGTGGCTTTCCCGATCGAGTAAAGGCTTTATTATTTGGCCAACGAATCCCCCAATACGATTGTAAGCTAGCCGCAACTAGGGTCCCAATCGGCCAATAATTTAGCGAAGATCGCACCACTCAATCAACTAGCTTGCCACAATACAGAATTTGGCGCCCAACGGTGAGGGCCTCGCAGAAACTACTAGGTACTTTTAATTAGAAGGCGAAATCCATCAAGCCTTTATTAATACCGAGTTTGTTAAATCGCAAGTTAACGTCGGATAATACAAGTCGCCAGCAGTAAAGATGCAATGTCCTATTAAAATGGAAATTATACCAGATGGAGTTGTGAATACATTTCGCCAGGCGCCAAGCCGTTTGTCTGAAGAAGAAGCAAAAGCCGTAGCACAACAGGTGGATATGTGGCTCGATCAAGGGATTGTTCGTAAATCGACGTCACACATTGCAAGCAGAGTTGTAGTCGTGAAAAAGAAAGATAAATCTCTGAGAGTATGCGTCGACTATCGGAAACTGATCAGTATGGTGCTAAAAGATCGTTTTCCGGTTCCGCTTATCGAAGATGTGATTGAGAAACTCAAAGCTGCCAAGTTTTTCACAATAATCGATCTTGAAAATGGCTTCTTCCATGTACCAGTGGAGAAAAGCAGCAAGGTGCATACAGCATTCATTACTCGAGCAGGACTCTTCGAATTCAATAGAGCGCCGTTTGGTTTTCAAAACACTCCAGCCGCATTTATAAGATTTGTTAATCATATCTTTCAACAGTTGATGAATGAGGATACTATGCTGCTCTTCATGGACGATATAATTATATATGCTAAAGATGTTGAAGATTGTATGCAGAAATCAAAAAAAGTCTTGGAGTTAGCAGCTAAGTATGATTTAAAAATAAACTGGAAAAAATGTAGTTTCTTGCAGAAGCAAATACAATTTTTGGCCATGTCATCGAAGATGGAAGGATCTGGCCAGGCGCTGAGAAAACTGCAGCAGTAAGTCGTTTTGATACACCGAAGAATATCAAAGCTGTGCAAGCGTTCTTAGGACTTACGGTTTTTTTCGTAAGTTTGGCCAATAATACGCTCAAGTAGCACGGCCACTTACGGAGCTATTAAAGAAGGATATTAAATTCAAGATCGGTCTAGAGGAGCTGCAGGCAATACAGCAATTAAAAGACTTATTGATAAGAGAACCAGTTCTACGGATTTATGAAAGAGATGCACCAACAGAGTTGCATACAGACGCATGCAAGGACGGATATGGAGCAGTATTATTGCAAGAGTTTGACGGAAAATTGCATCCGATTTCTTTTTGGAGCAAGAAGACGACACAAGCAGAATCAAAGCAGCACAGTTACATCCTGGAAGTTAAGGCGGCTTATTTAGCACTCAAAAAGTTCAGGCATTATCTGCTTGGAATCAAGTTCAAGTTGATCACAGACTGCATCGCTTTCAGACATACTACCAGCAAAACGGATATGCCAAGAGAAGTTGCCCAGTGGATCCTACACTTGCAAGATTTTGATGTACAAATAGAACACTGAGCTGCTGAAAAGATGAGGCATGTGGACTACTTAAGTCGGTATCCTTTGCGAGTATACAATGTGACTACTGAACTGGCGGTGCGTCTGGAAAAAGCACAGCAGAAAGATGATCATGTGAAAGCAGTAATCAAAATTTTACAAAACAGTCCATATGAAAACTTTAAGCTAAAACGCGGACTGCTTTTTGAAGAAGTCGCAGGCGGCGAGCTGTTAGTGGTACCGAAGCAGATGGAGCGGGAAGTGATCAGAAATGCTCACGAAACTGGTCACTTCGCCACTCAAAAAACGATGCACAGTATTCAGCAGCAGTTTTACATCCCTCACCTGGAAGGTAAAGTAGCCAATGTTATTGCTAATTGTATCAATTGTATCGTACACAGCAGAAAATTGGGCAAGCAAGAAGGCTTCTTGCATTGTATTGCAAAAAGGTGATGTGCCACTCCATACATTGCATGTGGATCACCTAGGACCCATAGATGCCACGTCAAAGCAATATAAATACATATTTGCAGCTGTTGATGGGTTCTCCAAGTTTGTCTGGCTGTTTACAACGAAATCTACCGGTCACGAAGAAGTTATCAAGAAGTTAAACGAGTGGGCAGGTGTCTTTGGATTTCCGAGGCGCATTATCAGTGACAGAGGCGCTGCATTCACGTCGAATGCGTTTACAGACTTTCTAAAAAGAAAATATGGTGGAGCATGTGTGGTCAACAACGGGAGTCGCCAGAGGAAATGGCCAAATTAAGCGAGTGAATCGGTCAATTCTCTCAATTATATCAAAGTTGTCTGCAGAAGAACCGTCAAAATGGTTCAAGTATGTACCACGAGTGCAGAGGGCGCTCAACTCACATATA
The DNA here is from genome assembly GCA_018903425.1 of Zaprionus nigranus. NCBI lineage: Eukaryota > Metazoa > Arthropoda > Insecta > Diptera > Drosophilidae > Zaprionus > Zaprionus nigranus. The sequence goes on from JAEIGD010000135.1 coordinate 102,679, forward strand.
CACGCTACTACGAAGTCATCGCCGTTCGAGCTGATGTTCGGAACTAAAATTAACACCAAAGTTGAAGATCAAGTGCTTGACTTGGTAAACGAAGAGCTGATTGAGCAATTCAAAGATGGAAATGAGATGGCTCAGGAAATCTACAAGCAAAATCATGACAAAAAAAACGTCGTCCGGAACATGGATATAAGCTTGGCGATCTCGTCGCCATCAAGAGGACTCAGTTCGTAGCAGGACGCAAGTTACCCAGCTCATATTTGGGTCCATACGAAATCATCAAAATAAAGCGCCATGGGCGCTTCGAGTAAGAAAAGCTGATAAGGACGCCGAAGGACCGCGTGTTACAGCAACTAGCTGCGACAACATGAAACTTTGGAAATTCGTAATAGAGAATGAAGAGCTGCTGTCATCCGGGACGGATGAAGATCAGAGGGCCGGAAGGTGGCATTACGCTGATGTTTTGCCATTCCCTGGAAGTTGTTGAGAGAAGGATTGCAACGAAAAGAAGAAGAGAAGACAGCTGATCGTGGCAGTCGAAAAGAGAGGTTGCAACATAAAAGTCGTTCGGGAAAAAGCGAAAAAGCAGCGTCAGCAGTTAAGCGCGATTTATAATTTCGATATTAAATAAGTTTCTAGTATAAACATTTGGATTGAACCATTAATTAACTTCTTATATGAACTATTAATAAACATCTTACATACATGGGTATATATAATAAAATTATAAATAATAAAATAAATATAATAAAATTATAAATTATTATCAATTAAAAATAATTTAATCCCAACAACAATGCCTCTGATCTCATAGGATGGATTTGGGTAAGTGAACTTATTATTTTCCTTTTATATACACTTACTTACGTGAACATATACCAACAAATACCATACATATATAATACCCTATAAATTGCACAATCCCTACATAAGTGAAATGAGAGAACTGAAAACAAAACATTAAAAGTGAAAGAGAAGCAAATGAAAATTACATTCCATAAAAGTTTAGTAAAATTAAATTAGTGAAACAGAAATGAAATATAGAGTTAAACGAAATTATAATATGAACTACAATACAATATGAATTATGAAATTAAATGAATTAAATTAAAGTTAGCAACTGAAACAGGAAATTTAAATGAAATATACATGGCCTTTTATACGGTCTTTACTCTTATAATTAAATGAAATAAATTAAAGTTAGCAACTGAAACAGGAAATTTAAATGAAATATAGCATGGCCTTATATACGGTCTTTCATCTTACAATTAAATGAATAAAATTATTATATTGTTTTAGTAAAATAAAAATAGTTTTCCTTATGTGAAAAGGCGAAGGGTATAATGAAAGGGTAACATTTAAAATAGGGATTTACCATATAATGCCAAAGGTAAATCATGGAGGGTGGGTACAGAGGCGGGCTACTATACCATCAGTGTAGCCTCATATCCATTAGATATACTGCCATAGCAGCATCATACACGCATGAGCTCTCCGAATTTCGTTCTTTCTTTTAAATTTTATCATGCATTCATTATAAATCTTATTCATCCACCTAATAGGCACGGGACTATAAATTTAATTCAAACGTGGCTTTCCGATCGAGTAAAGGCTTTATTATTTGGCCAACGAATCCCCCAATACGATTGTAAGCTAGCCGCAACTAGGGTCCCAATCGGCCAATAATTTAGCGAAGATCGCACCACTCAATCAACTAGCTTTCCACAATACAGAATTTGGCGCCCAACGGTGAGGCCTCGCAGAAACTACTAGATACTTTTAATTAGAAGGCGAAATCCATCAAGCCTTTATTAATACCGAGTTTGTTAAATCGCAAGTTAACGTCGGATAATACAAGTCGCCAGCAGTAAAGATGCAATGTCCTATTAAAATGGAAATTATAACCGATGGAGTTGTGAATACATTTCGCCAGGCGCCAAGCCGTTTGTCTGAAGAAGAAGCAAAAGCCGTAGCACAACAGGTGGATATGTGGCTCGATCAAGGGATTGTTCGTAAATCGACGTCACACATTGCAAGCAGAGTTGTAGTCGTGAAAAAGAAAGATAAATCTCTGAGAGTATGCGTCGACTATCGGAAACTGATCAGTATGGTGCTAAAAGATCGTTTTCCGGTTCCGCTTATCGAAGATGTGATTGAGAAACTCAAAGCTGCCAAGTTTTTCACAATAATCGATCTTGAAAATGGCTTCTTCCATGTACCAGTGGAGAAAAGCAGCAAGGTGTATACAGCATTCATTACTCGAGCAGGACTCTTCGAATTCAATAGAGCGCCGTTTAGATTTCAAAACTCTCCAGCCGCATTTATAAGATTTGTTAATCATAACTTTCAACCGTTGATTAATGAGGATATTATGCAGCTCTACATGGACGATATAATTATATATGCTAAAGAATTTGAAGATTGTATGCAGAAAACAACAAAAGTTTTGGAAGTAGCTGCTAAGTATGATTTAAAAACAAACAGGAAAAAATGTAGTTTCTTGCAGAAGCAAATACAATTTTTGGGCCATGTCATCGAAGATGGAAGGATCTGGCCAGGCGCTGAGAAAACTGCAGAAGTAAGTCGTTTTGATACACCGAAGAATATCAAAGCTGTGCAAGCGTTCTTAGGACTTACTGGTTTTTTTCGTAAGTTTGTGCCACAATACGCTCAAGTAGCACGGCCACTTACGGAGCTATTAAAGAAGGATATTAAATTCAAGATCGGTCTAGAGGAGCTGCAGGCAATACAGCAATTAAAAGACTTATTGATAAGAGAACCAGTTCTACGGATTTATGAAAGAGATGCACCAACAGAGTTGCATACAGACGCATGCAAGGACGGATATGGAGCAGTATTATTGCAAAGAGTTTGACGGAAAATTGCATCCGATTTATTTTTGGAGCAAGAAGACGACACAAGCAGAATCAAAGCAGCACAGTTACATCCTGGAAGTTAAGGCGGCTTATTTAGCACTCAAAAAAGTTCAGGCATTATCTGCTTGGAATCAAGTTCAAGTTGATCACAGACTGCATCGCTTTCAGACATACTACCAGCAAAACGGATATGCCAAGAGAAGTTGCCCAGTGGATCCTACACTTGCAAGATTTTGATGTACAAATAGAACACTGAGCTGCTGAAAAGATGAGGCATGTGGACTACTTAAGTCGGTATCCTTTGCGAGTATACAATGTGACTACTGAACTGGCGGTGCGTCTGGAAAAAGCACAGCAGAAAGATGATCATGTGAAAGCAGTAATCAAAATTTTACAAAACAGTCCATATGAAAACTTTAAGCTAAAACGCGGACTGCTTTTTTAAAGAAGTCGCAGGCGGCGAGCTGTTAGTGGTACCGAAGCAGATGGAGCGGGAAGTGATCAGAAATGCTCACGAAGCTGGTCACTTCGCCACTCAAAAAAACGATGCACAGTATTCAGCAGCAGTTTTACATCCCTCACCTGGAAGGTAAAGTAGCCAATGTTATTGCTAATTGTATCAATTGTATCATACACAGCAGAAAATTGGGCAAGCAAGAAGGCTTCTTGCATTGTATTGCAAAAGGTGATGTGCCACTCCATACATTGCATGTGGATCACCTAGGACCCATAGATGCCACGTCAAAGCAATATAAATACATATTTGCAGCTGTTGATGGGTTCTCCAAGTTTGTCTGGCTGTTTACAACGAAATCTACCGGTCACGAAGAAGTTATCAAGAAGTTAAACGAGTGGGCAGGTGTCTTTGGATTTCCGAGGCGCATTATCAGTGACAGAGGCGCTGCATTCACGTCGAATGCGTTTACAGACTTTCTAAAAGAAAATATGGTGGAGCATGTGTGGTCAACAACGGGAGTCGCCAGAGGAAATGGCCAAATTATGCGAGTGAATCGGTCAATTCTCTCAATTATATCAAAGTTGTCTGCAGAAGAACCGTCAAAATGGTTCAAGTATGTACCACGAGTGCAGAGGGCGCTCAACTCACATATACACGCTACTACGAAGTCATCGCCGTTCGAGCTGATGTTCGGAACTAAAATTAACACCAAAGTTGAAGATCAAGTGCTTGACTTGGTAAACGAAGAGCTGATTGAGCAATTCAAAGATGAGCGAGTAAAATTGCGAGCTGAGGCAAAGGCAAATATCGAAAAGGCTCAGGAAATCTACAAGCAAAATCATGACAAAAAACGTCGTCCGGAACATGGATATAAGCTTGGCGATCTCGTCGCCATCAAGAGGACTCAGTTCGTAGCAGGACGCAAGTTACCCAGCTCATATTTGGGTCCATACGAAATCATCAAAATAAAGCGCCATGGGCGCTTCGATGTGAAGAAAAGCTGATAAGGACGCCGATGGACCGCGTGTTACAGCAACTAGCTGCGACAACATGAAACTTTGGAAATTCGTAATAGAGAATGAAGAGCTGCTGTGATCCGGGACGGATGAAGATCAGGAGGGCCGAATGTAGGTGGCATCACGCTGATGTTTTGCCATTCCCCTGGAAGTTGTTGAGAGAAGGATTGCAACGAAAAGAAGAAGAGAAGACAGCTGATCGTGGCAGTCGAAAAGAGAGGTTGCAACATAAAAGTCGTTCGGGGAAAAAGCGAAAAAGCAGCGTCAGCAGTTAAGCGCGACTTATAATTTCGATATTAAATAAGTTTCTAGTATAAACATTTGGATTGAACCATTAATTAACTTCTTATATGAACTATTAATAAACATCTTACATACATGGGTATATATAAAATGCATAAATTATTATCAATTAAAAATAATTTAATCCCAACAACAATTCCTCTGAGCTCATAGGATGGATTTGGGTAAGTGAACTTATTATTTTCCTTTTATATACACTTACTTACGTGAACATATACCAACAAATACCATACATATATAATACCCTATAAATTGCACAATCCCTACATAAGTGAAATGAGAGAACTGAAAACAAAATATTAAAAGTGAAAGAGAAGCAAATGAAAATTACATTCCATAAAAGTTTAGTAAAATTAAATTAGTGAAACAGAAATGAAATATAGAGTTAAACGAAATTATAATATGAACTACAATACAATATGAATTATGAAATTAAATGAATTAAATTAAAGTTAGCAACTGAAACAGGAAATTTAAATGAAATATAGCATGGCCTTTTACTTCTTTACTCTTATAATTAAATGAATTAAATTAAAGTTAGCAACTGAAACAGGAAATTTAAATGACATATAGCATGGCCTTATATACGGTCTTTCATCTTACAATTAAATGAATAAAATTATTATAATGTTTTGGTAAAATAAAAATAGTTTTCCTTATGTGAAAAGGCGAAGGGTATAATGAAAGGGTAACATTTAAAATAGGGATTTACCATATAATGCCAAAGGTAAATCATGGAGGGTGGGTACAGAGGCGGGCTACTATACCATCAGTGTAGCCTCATATCCATTAGATATACTGCCATAGCAGCATCATACACGCATGAGCTCTCCGAATTTCGTTCTTTCTTTTAAATTTTATCATGCATTCATTATAAATCTTATTCATCCACCTAATAGGCACGGGACTATAAATTTAATTCAAACGTGGCTTTCCGATCGAGTAAAGGCTTTATTATTTGGCCAACGAATCCCCCAATACGATTGTAAGCTAGCCGCAACTAGGGTCCCAATCGGCCAATAATTTAGCGAAGATCGCACCACTCAATCAACTAGCTTGGCACAATACAGAATTTGGCGCCCAACGGTGAGGCCTCGCAGAAACTACTAGGTACTTTTAATTAGAAGGCGAAATCCATCAAGCCTTTATTAATACCGAGTTTGTTAAATCGCAAGTTAACGTCGGATAATAGACTGTTAACAATAACTTGAAAACATTAAGCGATCACGGCTTCACTTATCCCAAGTGCATATGCTATATTAGTAAACTGATTTAGTTTCCGAAGCTGAAGAATAGGAAAAACGATTTTTGGCATTGACCGAAAACTCGTCCACTCTTTAGATCCGAGATGTTTAAATTAGTTGTCAGGAAATTATATTCGTTTTATTTGCATTGAGTTCTGTCTGGAATTATACTCCTAAGGATCGTGTCTCAGAGAATATCCTACGGACCTGCTAATGCACAGTGATCGGAAATAATTGTTCATTTTAAAGTAAATTCTGAAAATTAATTCACTAGACCTTCCACAATGGGATTATAAAATAGAGCAGGAAGCATATTTCTCATATAAGAAAAATATGGCCCACTCTTTCACTAATAGGAAGCGAAGTAAACTTATCAATAGACTAACGCATTCACTATAATGAAGAGAAACCTCAATTCTGAATTGAACTTTCTATTGAGGCTACCGAAATCACTAGATAGTGATGAGTCGTTATCTATTGACCATCAAATAAGCTTTCATTGTTGGAGTATTGAGCAGAGGAAATCGGCCTAATATGGAATGTGATAAGTTCAGCTCGGCTAAACATCACCCTATTATGCAGATTTTGCTGAAAAGCTACAGCGTGAAAAGCATATAAATTAAAGAGTCATCGCGAGTGTATGACCCAAGCGGTCTGCTGTTATTTTAGAAAAAAAATTAATGGAAACTACCCTTTCAGCAACTTCCCTGAGTAGCATAAGGAAAACAAATAACATGAAATATTAAAAATAAATAAAATAATAAATAAACATTTTATGATAAATTAACAACATAAAAAAAATAAACAAAATAATAAAATTTTTTCTGAACATTTAAAAACCAAATATGCCTTTAGTACGCAGTAGAGGACTTGCGTCAGCCTGAAGGTACTTGCAATCTTTGCGTAGAGCATCTGCTAGCAACAGAAAACATAGTAAATACTGAATGCGGCCATAGATTCCACAATCAGTGTATCGTGGCACATCTAGAAAAATATCCAGAGTGTCCTGAGTGCAAAGCACCTAGTACAATACAGGACTTGCATTACTCAGCACATCTAGAGCCTCAAGCAAGCACTAGTAAAGGTGCTATTTCAAAAATACACAACACACGAAGTAAAGGGAAAGCCGTTACTGGGGTAACCCTAAACCAACAAGTAGATGAGGAGACTTAAATGACTTAAATGAGTCACGAAGCCAAGATACTCAGCCAAAAATTAATTCACGATCCACCCAAGGACGACAGCCTAGGGGTGGTGCAGGTCGAAATAGAAGTATTCGCTATCAGCCGCGAATGTCCGATCCACCTGCATATCATTTTAGAGAAATTGATTATGATAAAATTTTTAGTAGGATCGAACATCTCATACAAGCCAAATTTGACAACATAAACCTATCAAACGGTTTACACTCTCCTAATAGTTCTCGGCAACTTCCATCTCCGCGTGTGTCTCACATTAGTGCAGCTTCGGCAAGGCCGAGTGACACGCGCTCGAACACAATGTTAAGTCCAGAGAAAGTCACCCAGATCATTCAGGGTTTGGGAGTAAAATACGACGGAACAGTTAATGGCCCTACAGTTCAGGAGTTTTTATACAGAGTAATAACCTTGACCATAGATAGTCTAAACGGTGATTTTGCTTTTGTATGCAAAAACTTACATGTTCTCTTGACAAGTAAAGCAAAAGAATGGTATTGGAGATACCGTAAAGAGAACCCTCAGGTAGTATGGGATGATTTTTGTGCAGCACTAAAAAATCAGTATCAGGACCATAAAGACGATGATGTCCTTATGGAAGAAATTCGTGCTCGAAAGCAGAAAGAGGGAGAGGCTTTTGACTCGTTTTATGAGGACATTATGTCGATCGTTTCTCGACTAACTATTCCTTTACACGAGTACAGACTTGTTCAGCAGCTGCAAAGGAATTTAATTTCAGAGCTTAGACAAGTATTATTATACATCTCCATTCATTCTGTTGCTCATCTGCGACAACTGGTCCAGAAACGTGAAAATCTGCTAGGAGATGTAGATTTTAAGCAATCCAGCAAGGTCAATACTCCACCGAGGGCGTTTAAAAGAGCCGTTGCTGCTGTGGAGACTGAAGAGTCCTTACAGTCGGCCTCAGAGACGGCGTCTGTATCTGTAGAGGCTTTGCAACTTTCCAAACGACCTATGGTTTGCTGGATCTGTGATCAGCCAGGACACGCATGGGACATGTGCCTCGCAGAACGAAGAATCTTTTGCTATGGGTTCGGAGCAAAAGATTTCTATAAACCTCAATGCCCAACATGCCTTAAGAGAGCGGAAAACTCCAAGAAGGGCTCATTCGTCGACGGCAGGCGAATGGCCCAAAACTAGAATGCGCAAATAAATATCAATCTGCAGAATCAGATTGCCCACGGCAGATGCCTGCACTTTTAAAACAGGCATCTCCACATCCACACTCGGACATTCCTTTACTACGCCAAATAAAACCATATCATGAGAGATTAGCTCATTATAACCAGATCAGAGCAAAAATATTCTCAGAAGTAGCTACCCTTGTATGCTTATTAGTAAAGTCACGCATAAAAGCGAAGCTTGGAAGTTCTTATTATGTCTTAGAAGACCTACAGGGGCGAGAACTTGGTACTTATCATGCCAAAGATATCAAACAATAATTTAGCTAAAAATCAGGGCTTATTATTTTCAAGCCATTTCCCGGCCTGAACGACTTACAAATGGCTTGTGGGTGTAATGTACAGTCCTTCCAATTGTATATAAAGAAAAAAATGGAAAGAGAGAAAAACAAAAACGAACGATTTTTTTGAATAATACGCTTAACTTCGAAAAATGATAAATTTCTTATCTCGATAATTTGGAGTCGTTATCAGTAGACTCCAAATCAACTCTAAACGGTTCAAAGCTATAATTAGAACTTTGAGTTGCTGATAAGCTTTGCACTGCTCAAGAGACACTTACGCTCTCATTGAGTTCTTTTCTCTTTTGGCATTCGCAAAGAACAGACGTGGAGTCTGCAATAAAAAGTTTTTTTTTTCACACCTTCAAGAAAAACGTGGATTTAAATCCAGGTAAAATTTTTAAAAAGTGCTGTGTTCTATTTTTTTAATATCGAAAGGCAAATCTGTAAGTAAAAAACTTTAGCACTGTTATCTGATTAAATCTAATACAAATTTTAATTTTTTTACAGAGCGTGCACATTGCAACGGCCAGCGGAGCACCCCGGCTGTTGGAGTGCACGTTTCTGCGATAGGGCTCCACAGTGCATTAGATCGGGGTTCTGTGCTGAAAACACGCTGCACACCCGCCAGATCTGCACATCTTTTTTCTAGAAAAATCTTGGCGAGCAGCGAACGCATAACCTTGCTGACTCGCCCTGCCAAAGCTGGGGGAAGAAAAAAATATAACCTCTACATCTATAATCTACATCTATGTACATCAACACATGTACATCAACACATGTACATCAACACATGTAGATCAACACATGTTCATCGACACATGTATATCAACATCTATATACATCAACATCTACATCTATATATCTACAAACTATATCAAGAACAGTGCAACTATAAAACAATTATAATTTATACAAAAATGCAACATATGTACAAACAAAAAGTGGTGCACAAAATTACACATGCACAAAATTACACGCCATACACATACATCCACACAGTTACACATTATAAAAGTTAAAACTTAACAAAATTAAATTAAATTGAGTTCAGTTGTCACCTCATTGCATGCGGACGTGTTTTTAACAGTGCTCCAGTTAAACAATTCCAAAAATCGAAACAGAATAGTGAACCAAACACAAAATCATAAGCGAAAAGACGCTCAGTGCAATGCCTGCACATATAGATTTTTCTAACAAATCTATAAGTTATTAATCAACAATTAACTAATTACAAATATAAATAAACTATCCTAAAACAATGAGTGAAAACGAAGCTCGCGCGCAGCGTCAACGTCAGCAAGATGAGCGACGGCTCTCTTTGCAACGCAACAACGCTTACTTTTCCGTCGTCTCTGAGGAATCGAACCGCGAGCGGTCAATCACCCCCAACCCGACAGCTGATCTTTCTCTGTTAACACGCGACAGTGAACGCACTTGCTCCCCGTCGCCGTCGCTACTATCTATCGGGTCGACGCAATCCGACCGCCCGCGATCGGCAACTCCCAACCCGCCAAACGAACACCTGCTTACAGCGAACGTCAAAGAACGTTCTCGCTCTTCGTCTCCCCTTACCAACAAAATCTGCTCACACCAAGCAAAGAGAACAGAACATAGCTGTAACAGCAAGCACAAACTCTTCAATTGTCTCGACAACCCCGATAACCAATACAACACCGATGCCGACTGCCCGCTCAACACATACAAACACAACGAAAGCTGCGCAGACAGCAAAACAAACTGCAACATACGAAAACGAAAACGCAAAGCCGGCCATACAGACTGGAATGGATCGCTACATCCAAATAAAACGAAAGCTAAGCCCCCAAAAAATGTAAACAAACCAAAATTCACACGCGCCAACGCCAGCACAACTTTAGGCGAAGTACCGAACAATGCCAACAGGTTTGACATCTTGGCAGATACTATTGAAGACCTGACCGATGAAGCTGATGGAAGCAACAAAAATAAGCCAAAGCCACCACCAATATTTGTACGCGAGAAAAGCTCTAGTACATTTGTAAATAACGTAATAAAGCTCATAGGTGATGCAAAATTTCACATAATTCCCTTAGTTAGGGGCAACATTCATGAAACTAAAGTCCAGATCAAGTCTGAACAACACTTTAGAGCCTTAACAAAGTAGTTGGACGAAGCAGAAAAAAGCTATTACACATACCAGCTAAAAAGCTGCAAGGGTCTGCAAGTCGTACTAAAGGGCATTGAGCCTGATGTAACTCAGACGAAATAAAGCTGGCGCTACAGGATAAAGGATTTACCGCAAAATCAGTCTTCAACATCTTAAACAAAATAGACAGCCGCAACCACTCTTCAAGGTGGAACTTGCACCAGAAGCAAAGATGCCGAAAAGAAACGATGTGCATCCAATCTACAAACTCCAATTTTTACTACATCGTAGAATCACCGTAGAAGAACCTCACAAACGTAACAATCTGGTACAATGTATGAACTGCCAAGAATACGGCCATACAAAGTCTTACTGTAAGCTGCGCCCAGTGTGCGTAGTCTGTGGCGAGCTCCACGACAAAGCCAGCTGCAGTGCACCCAAAGAAGACTCAAGCGCAAAAGGTGTGGCAACTGTGGAGGCAATCACACAGCCAACTACAGAGGCTGCCCAGTATACAAAGATCTCAAAAGCCGCATTAACCAGCGCGTAACCATTATACGCTCACACAACCCACCGATCACAAAAATACCCTCCAAAAACAACCCAGAAGTTTTCTTCTCTACCGCAGCCAGATCCTCACTTGGTACAGGATTCGTTACCAAAAACGCGTCATATGCATGCGCTCTAGGATCAGGTCTAGAGCCCCCAGCCTTCAGTGTGCCATGTTCACAAGCCAAATATGTGGACTTCAATTCGGTACAAGACAAAAAAGCCAATCGAACAACAACAAAACAATTTCGAAGCAATGATATTTACCTTGCAGCAGAGCATGACGGAATTTATGGCGTTTATGCGGACAACCATGCAAGATCTAATGCGTAATCAAAACATGTTGATAGAATTGCTTGTATCACAACAATCAAAATAATCATCATCATGGCCTCGCTAAGAATCTCTACGTGGAACGCCAACGGCGTTGCACAGCACAAACTTGAGCTAGCTCAATTCATACTCGAAAAGCACATCGACGTAATGCTACTTTCGGAAACACACCTCACAAACAAATATAACTTCAACATAAGAGGATATATTTTCTACGGAACCAATCACCCTGATGGTAAGGCCCACGGCGGGACCGGGATTTTTGATAAGAAGGCGTCTCAAGCACCACTGTCATATTGAGACTGCCAAAAACTATCTACAAGCAACATCATTAAAAATTCATTTGGATAATGGTAACAAGCTTAGTTTAGCCGCTGTTTACTGCCCACCTCGCTTCACTTTATCCGATGACCAATTTATGGAATTCTTCAACTCACTTGGAGAACATTTTATAGCAGCTGGGGACTATAATGCCAAGCACACACACTGGGGGTCTCGACTCGTGAATCCAAAAGACCACGTTTCTCCTGGCACACCTACATACTGGCCTACTGACCCCCAAAAAACTACCTGATCTAATTGATTTCGCAGTCACCAAAAACATAACCCGTAATTTGATAAGCGCCGAGTGCCTTTCAGACCTATCATCTGACCACTCGCCCCTCCTAATAAATCTGCTCCGACACCCTGAACCAGCAAACCACTCTTATAAGTTGACTTCGGAAAAAACCAACTGGCTCAAATACAAAAAATACATAAGCTCACACATTGAGCTTAACCCACCTCTCGAAGCTGACATTGATAGTTTTGTTAACTCACTGGAGTCAATCATCGCTGCTGCAGCTCGCTGCTTAACGCCGCAAACAGCAAGCAAAATTACAAATCACAAAAAGACCAACCTGCAAATCGAACAACTTATTCTCGAAAAACGGCGCCTACGGCGAGAATAGCAGTCCTCCAGATCACCGTCGGCAAAACAAAAGTTAAAAGACGCCACACGCAAACTTACAAAAGCTTTAAAGCAAGAAGAAGAGCTTGCCCAACGTACTTATATCGAAAAACTATCAACATCCAGTACAAAAAACTCACTGTGGAAAGCTTACCCAACTCTAGGCTCACCCACAGTACCAGTGGTCCCTATTAGAAACCACACAGGTGGCTGGGCCCGTAGCGACAAAAATAGAGCCAGCACATTTGCCACTCATCTACAAAAAGTCTTCCAACCGAATTCTGCAACAAACACGTTCGAAATTCCGCCCGCAACAGACGACTCCCAGCCTCATCATGCTCCAGTTGTGTTTCGCTCAAACGAAATCTCAAAAATCATCAAAGAACATCTGAACCCAAAAAATCAGCAGGGTGCGACCTAATTACCCCCTAAGCTGATTATTGACCTGCCCTACTGTGCCGTATGCAGCATTACCCAGCTCTTCAATGCCATCAACAAACTTGGCTACTTTCCAGGAAGATGGAAAAAGTCAATAATAATAATGATACCAAAGCCGGGAAAACATCACACTGTTCCATCGTCGTACAGACCCATAAGCTTTCTATCCTGCTTATCGAAACTCTTCGAAAAATGCCTACTGTCTCTGACTATTACTCCATTCCTGAACACGCACAACACAATACCAGCACACCAATTTGGCTTTCGTGAAAATCACGGAACTATTGAGCAAGTTAACCGCATAACATCAGAAATACGAAACGCATTTGAAAAACGGGAATACTGTTCTGCGATATTTCTAGATGTTTCGCAGGCATTCGACAGAGTTTGGCTGGACGGTCTGATGTACAAAATCAAAACAACGCTTCCAAACAACACACATAAATTGCTAGAGTCGTACCTCTACAACAGGAAGTTTGTAGTGAGGTGCAACACTGCGATATCCGACGAACACAGTATTGAAGCCGGTGTCCCACAAGGCAGCGTACTAGGCCCAACACTATACGTTCTATTCACAGCAGACATCCCTACAAGCAGCAACATGACAGTTTCAACATTTGCGGATGACACAGCTATTCTCAGCCGCTCCAGATGCCCAATCAAAGCATCATCTCAGCTAGCCATCTACCTGGTCGACGTGGAAAAGTGGTTATCCGACTGGCGTATAAAGGTAAACGAACAAAAATGCAAGCAAGTAACTTTCACCCTTAACAGGCAAGATTGTCCACCGCTCACGCTGAACAACGTCGCACTTCCAACAGCAAACGAAGTGACGTATCTGGGTGTACACCTCGATAGAAGACTAACTTGGCGCCGACACATCGAAGCCAAGAGAACTCACTTAAAACTGAAGGCCAACAGCCTTCATTGGCTTATCAACTCCCGCTCACCACTCAGTTTGGACTTCAAGGTGCTGCTCTACAACTCAGTGCTAAAACCAATCTGGACTTACGGCTGCTAGCTATGGGGTAATGCCAGCAACAGCAACATCGATATCGTTCAGAGAGCCCAGACGAAGATATTGAGAACTATCACTGGGGCACCGTGGTATGTTCGAAACGCCAACATTCACAAAGATCTAAACGTGCCACCTGAAAAGACGAAATTGCGGAAAAAAAGGAAAAGTACCTTAACAAGCTATCAACGCATCCTAACCAGCTCGCGAGGAGTCTAACAAGGCTAAGCAGCCGATCACGCCTACGTCGAAACGACTTGCCAAACCAGCAGTAATTTTTATTTAGGGCCGCATTTATAATACAGTTCAAGAAATGTACTGGTAATTAGTATTTACACTTAAGATTTGTTAACTTGTTAGTTTTCGGTACTGAAAAGATTCAACAAATAAAAGCTCCAAACTAAAAAAAAAAAAAAAAAAAAAAAAATAAAATTAAATATCATGAAAAAATGAAAACAAAGAACAAAGCGAAGAATTAGTTTAACTGGACATTCATTTAAATTTTCATACTTATGATTTTCATTTCAATTAATTTATTTTCTTTTAAATTTTCTTATTGTTGATTATTTTTTTATATCTAATTTCTTTCATTGCTAAAATGTTATTTTTGGCAACTGCCAATCATTATTTTTATAAATTATTATTTTTGTGGGAGGCAAGGTATTCTGAAGTCAAGGTATTTGGCAATATACCATACATGGGTATATATAATATGCATAAATTATTATCAATTAAAAATAATTTAATCCCAACAACAATTCCTCTGAGCTCATAGGATGGATTTGGGTAAGTGAACTTATTATTTTCCTTTTATATACTATTACTTACGTGAACATATACCAACAAATACCATACATATATAATACCCTATAAATTGTACAATCCCTACATAAGTGAAATGAGAGAACTGAAAACAAAACATTAAAAGTGAAAGAGAAGCAAATGAAAATTACATTCCATAAAAGTTTAGTAAAATTAAATTAGTGAAACAGAAATAAAATATAGACTTAAACGAAATTATAATATGAACTACAATACAATATGAATTATGAAATTAAATGAATTAAATTAAAGTTAGAAACTGAAACAGGAAATTTAAATGAAATATAGCATGGCCTTATATACGGTCTTTCATCTAATAATTAAATTAATTAAATTAAAGTTAGCAACTGAAACAGGAAATTTAAATGAAATATAGCATGGCCTTATATACGGTCTTTCATCTTACAATTAAATGAATAAAATTATTATGTTTTGGTAAAATAAAAATAGTTTTCCTTATGTGAAAAGGCGAAGGGTATAATGAAAGGGTAACATTTAAAATAGGGATTTACCATATAATGCCAAAGGTAAATCATGGAGGGTGGGTACAGAGGCGGGCTACTATACCATCAGTGCAGCCTCATGTCCATTAGATATACTGCCATAGCAGCATCATACGCGCATGAGCTCTCCGAATTTCGTTCTTTCTTTTAAATTTTATCATGCATTCATTATAAATCTTATTCATCCACCTAATAGGCACGGGACTATAAATTTAATTCAAACGTGGCTTTCCGATCCAGTGAAGGCTTTATTATATCGCCAACGAATCCCCCACTACGATTGTAAGCTAGCCGCAACTAGGGTCCCAATCGGCCAATAATTTAGCGAAGATCGCACCACTCAATCAACTAGCTTGCGACAATACACCTTCTCGAGCCAGTCGATGGTTGATCCGATCGTCACATTGCACTTGCTCTGCAGTTCTGCCAATGTTTTTCCGACTGCTGAATTGGCCACGTCGCCGGCAAAACAATATAGCTCCGCTCCATCTGGTTTGCTGCCCAGGATCCCATTGTACATGATGTTCCACAGGATCGGACCAAGTACCGAACCATGTGGGACACCTGACGTGAATCCATAGTATTTCGGGTCAGCTGCCGTATCGTAGCAAAAGATACGCTTCCTGAAGTAGCTGCTTACAGCGATCCCTAAATAATCCAGGATACCCATATTTCTCATTGCGCTTAGAATTACGGGCCATCTTGCCGTGTTGAAGGCGTTCTTCACGTTCAAAGTGACAATTGCGCAATACTCCATTCTGCCACATAACCATCTGTGGCCGTTGTGAGCGTCCCTCGCAATGTTTTCCACCGCAGAGAGCGCATCTAAAGTGCTTCTTCCCTTTCGGAGGCCGTATTGATTCCTCCCTAGACCATTCGGGCTTATGGTTTCTATGCGAGCATATAGTATGCGTTCGAATAGTTTCCCCAGGATATCCAACATGGATAGACGTCGGTAGTTGCCTGCAGGATGCGGTGACCCTTTCCCTTTCGGCAATAGGACTAGCTTTTTGTCTTTTCCATTGCTTAGGGAAGACTCCGCCAAGTAGACACTGCTGGAACGTGTCCCTAAAGATATCCGGTCTGGCCAGCGCCACTGCTTTAATGACCACTCCCGGGATTCCATCCAGCCCTGGGACCTTGTTAGGCTTGATTCGCTTAGCTGCCTCGATGACTTCGCTGACGGTGACATCCGGAAATGGAGAGGCAGGATATTCCATTATTGCAAATGCAGGTGTTAGAGGGTGAATGTGTATACGCAGCCGCCAGTGCACAGAAGCGTGTGACTCAAGATATCTTTTTGATATTTGACAGTGCGGGAGACCCTTGTTCAACAAGTTAATGTCGATCGTTATGATAAGTTTTGTGAGGTTAACTGTGTCGGTGAGTATGAAAACGATCGCTATGATATTGGTGTCCTCAAGCATACTAATTGATCGCTACCATGTTGCTGATCAACTAATTGATCGTCAGCACATAGTTAATCTTGAAATGTGTAAACAGCTTTCAACACAACAACAACAACAGATAAACAGCTAATCAACTAAACAGGTAAAACAACAACAACAACAGCTAATCAGCTAAACAGTTAAACAGCTAAACAGCTATTTAGCTAAACAGGCAAAACAACAACAGTTAAAGAGCTAAACAGCAACAACAGCTAAACAGCTAATCAGGTAAACAGGTAAAACAACAACAACAAGAACAGCTAAACAGCAACAACAGGTAAACAGCAACAGCAGCTAAACTGCAACAACAGCTAAACAATAACAACAGTTAAAGAGTTTAACTAAAATTTTTTATTTTATGAATCTTAAGCTTAGTTTATTATAATGATTAATAATTTTTTCAGCCTCGTTTTTCCAAAATTTTTCTGTGCTGCATGCAAAGGTATCTGGTCCTTCTGTTGCCTCGTTGGAAGACCATGGACATGAAGTTCTATGACTTCCATGTATTGATAACTGGTATGGAGACTTTTCCGCCAGCTTCAAGTATGATTGGATTTCTTTAATCTGTTTCAGATCATGATGGTGAATGATATTTTTATACTGATTCAGAAACCGCTTAATTGTTATTGCGTTCATGTTGCTGTTGTTGTTAGATTTCTTCGTTGCTTCGTAGGCTTTATGATCTTCTGCTTCCTTCCTTGAAGTCTTGTTTAAACTGAGCCTCAGTTTGAATGCATAGATAATTTAAAGGGAAATGTGAGGGTTTTTCACCTCCATAACAAAGGTTAAAGGTTGAAAGGTGAGCATGCATACATGATCGTGTTTGTATGCACACGGGTTAGAAGGCAAATGTGTTTTTTTTTTTTATATTAAAGTGTTCATAGGGAAAAAATCTTGACAGACATCGTCCTAGTGACGGTAGTGTGGGACCCGCACCCACTAAAAAACCCTCTAAAGAACACTCCCCCTACGGCTCGTTTGTGATACCCCTTGCGTAACCACTCCTGAAGTATAAATCTTAGCAAGGGGCCGAGCTCTGCCCTGTGGTAGCTCTACCTGGTGGTTGGGTGCTGCTAGGAAGAGTTTCGCAGTCTTTCTAGCCTACGCTACTAGGGGTTTGGCTGTGCCTCTGATAATATTGCGCTTGGTAGTCCTGCGCGGTCAAGTCAGCCGGCATTATAACGACTAGAATTTGAATGGCAATGGAAAGCGCTGCAGACTCTCTGGCTGCTACGTCTCACTACAGCGTTGTAGTGTCGGGCGTAGGTTACCTTTTTTAAGCGCTGATGCCCATATAGGGGCTGCATACATCAACACCGATAGGGTAACACGCGATACGAGGGATCGTATTACCTGCTTTGGTCCCCCGATGTTTGGCATTACTCTTGCGAGCGCCATTTGCACTTTGGCCGCGTTTTCGCTCATTGCGATAATATTCGCTTTAAAGCTCAGACTTGCATCTATTAGTACGCATAGATACTTAATTGATGTGCCCGTGCGGATACTAAAACCGTCTATACTGAGCGTCACATCTTCAACTTTCTTTCTGCTTGAGATGAGAACCGCCTCAGTTTTTTCCCCCGGCTAATCTTAAGTCGTGCTCACTAAGCCACTGCTTTATCCTTTGCGTAGCATCGGTGCTGTAATCTTTCACCTCCGCCAGGTGCTTTCCAACTATGATGACGGCAATATCATCAGTAATATGTTCCACAGGAGCGGTCCAAGAACCGATCCTTGCGCAACGCCGCCTGTAACTTGGTATTGTTTCCGGCCTTCCTCAGTGTCGTACACGAGTGTACGGTCACTCAGGTAGCTACCGACATTGTTGAGCAAGTACTGAAGCGTGTTGAGGTTACGCAGCGCCTGCATGATATGATGCCAACTCACCGAGTTAAAGGCATTTTTTATTTCAAGGGTAATCACAGCGCAGTACTTCTTCTGGCCTCCTCGCCACCTATCTCCTGCTATTGCTTCTTCAGTAATCTGTTTGACCCTGCTAATCGCGTCTACAGTTGACCTATTTCTCTTAAAACCGTATTGGTCGTCCGATAGACCACCTTCTTCTTCTACGAAGGTGCTAAGCCTGCTACCTACTACCTTTTCTAGCATTTTCCCCATTGTATCAATCATACAGAGCGGTCTGTATGAATTAGCCTCGCCTGGCGGTTAATTACCTTTTGGTATTAGTACCAGTCTCTGTCGTTTCCAGATTTCCGGAAAAGTCCCTGTCTGTATACATTCTGTGTATACTGCTGCAAATAAGGTGGGGTTCGCGTCTACCGCTAACTTCGGTACCTTGTTGGGTACTGCATCTAGTCCCGGCGAATTGTTGTTTGCGAAGGTACTAGCTATCGCCAATACCTCTCCTGCCCCTAATTCTTGTCGGAATCTACCTACCCCGTCAGCCCAAACATGTGCATCTGTAGGTTCAGTATAGTGATCCCCCTGTGTTGGAAAGAGGGTCTCAACTATTGTGCGCAAGCGTTGAGGACAGGCCGGAGCGTTTGCTCGCTGTCCTCTTATCTTGCTCATTACTGCCTTATATGCCCCACCCCAAGGGTTGGTGTTCAGACCATAACGCAGGGTGTTAAAGTGCGATGCTTTACTTAGCTTTATCGCTTTCTTAAGTTCCATTTTTGCGTCCTTGAAGTGTGATCTGAGGATTTTCCGTTCGTCCTCATTTCTACATCGACATAGGCTTCTTCTAGCTCGTATGCATTTACGTCTAAAGACCGCGATCTCGTGGCTCCACCAGAACGCTGGCTTCCATCTTGGGCCACCTTTGGATTTCTTCGCCATGGAGGCGTCGCAGGCAGAAGTCAATAGGTTGGAAAGTGATGTTGCCTTCGCGTCCGAGGTATTACCTTGCAGGACAACGTTTTGCTGCTCTGCGATGAGGTATCTAAGGACGCCCTCATCCAGAGTGTATTCTTTCCAACCATTGATTACTCTTTCCTGGTGCTTCTGCTGCGGTGTCTATCTACCCTCATTAATATGGCTCTAGGGTCACTATGAGTATAGATATCACTTACTTGCCAAGAGATCAGTCTATTTATGTTGGAGCTGGTGAAAGATATGTCAATGATTGACGTCCTGCCATTTCGCTCAAAGGTGCTTTTATTGTCTGTGTTAAGCAGCACCACGTCTAATAAGAAGAAGGCTGTAATGACTGCCTGGCCTCTGATATTTGTGAGGCGGCTGCCCCATTCGGCAGCCCAGGCATTAAAGTCCCCACCTACAATGTTTGGATGACTACTTCCAACATGGCAAAGTGTGTGTGTGTGTGTGTGTGTGTGTGTGTACACAGATCTTTCCCCCTGTTTATAGGTAATTTTACCTCCATAATAAATAAACTGGTTTTCCTTATGTTTGTTTTTCTTTAGTTAATGTTTACATTTGACAAATCGAAATAAACGAAACGATAGTAAATAAAGGACGCGGAGTTCGACTTCAAAGGTTTTTAATATGTAACTAAAATGTAATTTAAGTGAGAGTGGGTCACAGTCCGACCACACTCCCCGAATTAGCCGTCGCCATTTGCCGATCGTCTCAGCTTAACGACATTTCATGTGCTCTCTTAAATTCTATCTTATCTACTAATTTTAACATTGATGAGCTCCAACATTCCGGCCCCGTTCAAGAGTTCCGGTCTTTAACAAGTCGGGACAGCTGTTTGATACCCTTCACCGCTGCTTCTCACAGTCCTCCGAAGTGCGGTGCTCGAGGGGCATAAGCTTCCCGTGCACCCCTCGCTCCGCTGCGTACCCCGTCAGACGCTCCTTGCTCTCCAGGAATTCTGTCTGCAGCTCCTTCAGCACGTTGCTCTCTCCCACGAAGTTCGTCGCATTATCGCTGAACAGCGTCTCCGCACCTCCCAATGAACCTTTTAAATACATTCAAAAAAGAATCAGTGGATAGGTCCGTGGCAAGTTCCAAGTGAACTCCTTTTGAGGCGAAACAAACAAAAACGGCAACATACGTTTTTACAGGGGGTCTTCCCCGGATCCTATAGTTAACGTAAAATGGCCTACAAACGGCCGACCTTCTCGGAGACGGTCGGCTGGCAGAATACCCATTATTTGCCCCAACAATTTTGGCTTGTACCTAAATCAGTGTACGCAGTTTCTCACAACTGCCGTACATAAACTACGTGCATTCACCACCCAAACTTGCTGCCTTAACAACCCAACTAGCACCTTTGCACCAGCATGGTAATGCCTAAGGTGCAAGTGTTTAACAAAGAGTTGCGCCAAGGCGGAATCCTTTGTCAGCAAAAAGCCTCATAGAGAGAGGGGCTGTGTAACAAACGACCTCCTACCCGAAAGAGTTCAAATTTTAAGCCATTATTTTCAAATTTGTCAACGAATGGATTTAGCGATTGCAACATAGGTGCTAATACTGCTGATTTTTCCATCAATTTCAATTCTTACCTAAAAGTAATGTTTTGTACTGCGCCGATTAATTTAAGGAACGAAATTTTCCTTTCTAATGCCGATACCACAAGAGAGTCTGTTCTATGCCGTTTGAAGCAAAAACGAAGTATATATGCGACTATTCGAACTAGCTTAGCAAAGTTGGGTGACGATGTATCAACTCCACGAAACAATTTTGCGGAACTTCCACTAGTGTGCCAACCGTCACACCTTTTTTTATCTTCCGAAGTTTTCAGGGTCGACGGTATCTGAAACTGATGAAGTTGTGGCCATTGGTCCTTTTCTTCTATCAAAAAACCTGGCCATTTAAACCACAACGAGCTCCCAATTTTGTTAATATCAGTTCCTCTCGATACCAAATCAGCAGGGTTGGCGTCTTTTGGAACATGACGCCAAACAACACCATTTGACAACTCCTGGATTTCAGCAACTCTGGTTGCCACAAATGTAACCAACGTGCCAGACTCACGCTTTAACCAATACAGGGTAACCTGTGAGTCTGACCAGAAATTCACGCTTTCTATACTGAATTTTGCCATGGTTGGAGAGATTTGATGCCACAGCTTGGCCAGCAAAAGTGCTGCACATAGCTCTAGTCGAGGTATGGTTTTGACATTAAGTGGAGCTACCCTAGATTTTGCCGTAAGTAACTTAATGCCAACGTCTTGGTTATTGGCAGTTCGTACACATAAGCAACAACCATATGCTTGACTGAAGGTGTCTGCAAAACCATGAATTTGGATTTGATCATAGCATGCCAGACAAACATATCGAGGAATATGGATCTTATACAAATCTCGCAACGTCATGGTAAAATTATGCCATGCTGTGTGAAGACTCATAGGAATGGCCTCATCCCAATCTATCTTAAGCCTCCACAACTCCTGTAATAACATTTTGGCTTTTGTTATAATGGGACACAGCAAACCAAGTGGATCAAACAGACGAGAAGCTATGGACAACATATTACGTTTTGTTGGTTTTAGCGATGCGAAACTATCCACATCAAGATGGTATTTAAAGAGATCCTCTTGAGGTTCCCAACGCATTCCAAGAGTTTTCACTGCACTCTGTTCCTTAATTTTGAGGGTAACTTCTTCTCTAGAGTCAGTGTTAGAAACCTGAATGCAATGGTTGGATGCCCACTTGGCCAGTGGAAACCCTCCTGATTCTAAGATTTCACGAACTTCCTTGCACATTATGTTTAATTCCCTTACGGTGTCTGCTCCTGCCAGCATATCATCTACATAGAAACACTTTTTTATCACATCTGATCCAATAGGATGTGATTGTGCATGTTGGTCGGCAAGCTCAAACAGGCAGCGTATTGCCAAAAAATGGTGCGGATGCTGTACCATATGTAACGGATATGTATTTTGTGAAGGGTTTTCTCTCCATAAAATCAGTTGGAACTTTCTGTCATCTTCAGAAACATTTATCTGCCTGTACATTTGGGAAATGTCAGCAGTCACGGCATATTTATTCATTCAGAACGCATTGATGAGGAATAAAGTAATGCTGTTCTTGAGGAGCAGACTTCAGAATGGACATGTGTCCTAAATCGAGATATTCTTTCATGAAGTCATGGTACATGTTTCGAAAGAGTTGCATCCTTGGATAATTTGCGCTCAAGTTGTAGAAAACGCCTTACAGCAGTTTGAAAGGACAGACCGAGAATCTTTGGATGGGTCTTGAAAGAAAGCTTAACTTCAAAGCGACCGGAAGATAACTTCTTGAAAAACAGTTCACATGCCTGTTGTTTAGCTATTTAGCGAACAGCCTTCGACTCAATTGGACATTGATCCAATTCCCAGAAGCGGGTGACTAAGGAGTCGAGAGAACAATCATTGTTTTGAGCTACTGAACACCCAGTGAACTGACGACGATGTACTTGTTCAGTATATTTTCCAGCTACTATCAAACCCAGCAGAGTCTTTTGCATAATGGGAAGTTCGGAACGTAATTTTATTTGTCCAACACATAACAACTCGTAAAACAATTCTGCGCCCAATAGAATATCCACTTTAGCTGGCCAATAGAACTCTGGATCTGCTAGATTAATATTCTTGGGTATTTTCCAATTTGAAGTGGTAATTGACTGCCCCGGTTGAGTTGTAGAAATAGATTTTAGAACCCAACAGTCAGCGGAAAAGGCATGTGAATTGAGACGCGATTGAATAGAGTCGCATATCTTGTTTTTGCTATCGATTGTTGCACCACCTACCATTGACATAGCTAGGGAAGTTGGCCCCGCTTGAGTCGAAGTAGTTGAGCCATGCTTTCAGACATCCAGTTTATTTGGAAGCCACTATCGAGCAAGGCTCTGGCAGGATGCAACTGACCGAATCTATCCTTTACATTTACGACAGCTGTGGCGAGAACGACTTGCTCATTATTAAGCACATGTCCCAAATATGCCTCTGAAGCAGTCGCGTGAAGAGAAGGCGTCTCACCTTTAACAGTTGTGCTATACCTGTGAAGCAAGGAATGGTGAGGCTTCGAACAAATTCTATATTTTGATGCTTTGCATTTTGAAACTATGTGCCCTGCGACCAGACAATTGAGACATAACTTTTTGGGTCTTAACGAATTCAAAGCGCTGCATAACTGGCAGCAAAAGACGGACAAGAATAAATGTTGTGAAGTGCCGATTTGCAAAAAATGCATACAGGCGAGGAAGAGCGTCCTCCTTCAGCACAAGCAAAGGATGATTTGGAATGTTGGGGCTTCTTATGTTTAATTCGTGACTTTGTTTTGTCTCGAGTTGATTCTTCTGCTGACAGATACTGATACCTCTTGTTCAGTTGTCTAGCACAATCTTCCCAAGATGGCAGTGTATCATAATTAAGCTGCTCTTCAAAGCGAGACTTGGTAATATGGTCAACTTTCGCCATGACCATATGAATGATCATTGCGTGTAGTATCCCAAGCAGAATGCTTTCGAATATAAATTCGAAATTCGAAATTGTCCCTCTTTTTTGCACTGAACTCGGTTAGCACAGCATAAGGCTTATCTCTTTTTGCACTGAACTCGGTTAGCACAGCATAAAGCTTATCTCTTATCTCTCTGAACTCGGTTAGCACCGCATAAAGCTTATCTCTTATCTCTCTTAAGCCGCCCACGTTATTTGGCTGATCGTATGATTCAACCGTAACTCCAGTTTAAAGCTTTTTTTTTCGAAGTTATAAAAAGAGCTTTTACCTCATCTATCTCGTACTTTCTGATCGGCTCTTTTGTTAAACAGACGCATTGTCTTTGTGATCTGATAAATTTAAATAAAAAGTCTTAATATAAAAAAAAAAAAAGCAAATACAGCTTACGCTGCAATCTGAACCTGGTTATATCACCAGCAATTTTCTGGCGCGACCGAAGAAATCGGATTAATTCCAATAATTGTGCCAGTAGTGTTTTATTCTTTAAAAGGTGATATTTTTTCAAGTGCTATAATTGTGCAACTCGCTAAAGTGAAGATTTTCTTTCAGCCGTGTGGCAGGCGGTATTTCTTTTGGAGTCTAGAAGGCCTGGCCACGCTTTCTTCAACTGATCTGGAGCCCACTGGCTGTCGAACCACCTCGGCCGACCTTGGTTAAATCCAGACAAGGTCATAGGTCGATAAAAAGTTCTCACTGGTTCTGTTGTGTGGGCCTGATCTTAGATAATATCTGATCAGTGTATAAGATAAGTCATGACATTTCTGTGTACGATGCTGGTGCAACAATTTTCATAATCACCCAGTTTTCGGCTCCAAACCCAATTTCATCTTTGGTTGCAAGAGAACGCGCGAAGTGTAACTGTTTTCCAAGGCACAGTTTTAAAGTCACCTATGGTTCTCAAACTGCCTAAGCGAAAGTCACACCCGCACGCACAACCAGAAATTAATTAAAATTAGCACAGCTGATGAGTTCTATAACTCGAGAGCAAAAATAGAAATTAAATTAAAATTGTTTCAATCAACTTCAATGAGTTAAAGTTATTCAAACCGTTCTTACTATATATGCAAATTTAAATGGATTCAATGAAATGAAATCTTTATAAATCTAAATTAAATTTATATTACAACTAGCTTAAGTAACGTAATCTTCTTATATATGAATCTCTATTTTATGGCCGATTAATTTGATTTTGATTGGACGAGCATGTACTCATGGTAGGCATATATATCTAATTTCTTCTGAGTATCTTTAATACAGCTTCCAACTTTACCCAACAACCGTACAATGGGCCCATCGTTCGAGAGAGTTGCGGATTAAAAAAATGTATAAAAGTAAAATTCAAAAATGAGTGAGTCTACACAGTAGTTTGATGATTAATTAGTATATATATAAATGCCACGTGTTTGTCTCAGCCTAAGGCCTACTTTCTTTAAGCAGTTATTGTATGTTAACTGCATTTATTTTGATTTACTTCCTCTCACAGAAAGGAATAATGTATTTAAAAATTGTAAATGAATTTATATGAAAAAAAAAAATAGAATTGAATATGGATAACTAAACATTGTTATGGGTCTATCTGGATCTTCGCTGAGACAACATGAAGTAACTTAATTATCGTATTCTTTGAATATTAGGGGCAATGCCAGATACTTTGCCATGGTAGGGTGGGTAGAGACGAGGGACAACAACATCTAGTTCCCTCTGATGAATAATTCCAGTATTCATTTGAAAAGGTGTGTCGGCACCGATTTTGTCATTCTTGTAAATATTATCACTATGCTAGTTAAACCGTGCACTTATATTGTATGACGTAGTATGTACTAGGGAGTTTGGCCTGGAAAACCCCGACCAATCCGGCGAGCTTAGACCGAGCAAAGCAAGAGTGCACATCCTACGGACCCAAAACTCCACGGGCTCAGGCTTCTATCAGTCACCTTAGCCTGAGCTTGAAAGCCATCAAAATATACTAGGCTGTACACTACACATATAAATGGCGCCCAACGTATGAGGCCGAAATAGCTTAAAAAGGAATAAAGTAGTTAGTTTAAAATAATGATTTTAAACTATTTTCAGTTTTCCAGAAGAAATTTTAGCTTGCGTCGCTCTACTTCTCGGCTAGACTTTACATCACTCAGCAAATTTTGTTTTGGTTACATAATTATTTCATATAGTTTTTTTTAAAGAAAAGTTCTAAATCTATCCTTGGATTTTGCGTTTGCAATTCTTTAAATGGGATTGGACGACCAGGATGAGACTAGACAATTCTGAGGAATTTATATGAAATTTAAATTAAAATTCACTTCGTATATATTTGGATTACAAAACTCTGTTTTATTGTACGGATTTTGTCCAATATTTCGAAGGAATCTGCAACAGTTTTACATACTTATTAAATTGAAATAGCAAGTGTTACTGGAAATTATTTATCATTATTTTGTGTTGTTGAAGAGAAGAGAAAGATAGACCTATTTTTTGCATGAAATAAAAAAATTTAAATTCGTATATTTAGACATTTTGTGGTAAATAATATTCTATTTACTCTGAATTGATTTTACCTAATTTTGGAAATTGTATTATCAAAATGTCGGTAAGACATAGCAATGATGACATTGTAGCGGCTTTAGCTACAGCAGACCCTTTTTGTGGGATTTGCAATGAAGTAATGACTGCCACACATCTAATAGCAAAAACATCATGTTTACATAACTTTCATAAAGACTGCATCACTGAACATCTTAAATCAAACACTTTATGTCCCACTTGTTCTAGTGATTGTACACAAATGGCATTACGATTTTCGAATAATACCCTTTTTGCCGAACTACAAGATTCAGAAAGACCTGGTAGCAGGAATGATTCAATTCGTAGTATAAGCAATTCGCAGCCCACGAGAGGCCATAAAGCAGGTCGAGCCCGCGGTACTATTCCCAAATCTAAGATGACCACTAGATCAAATACTCGTGGTAGATTAGATTATGTTCTAGCAGAACCAACACAAACAAACTTTAACTTGTCTCTTAAAACTCCTGTAGATATTGCAAACTTTGTTCAATCTACAATTAGTGCACATCAAGCAACGATGGTCGAAAATCTAACCTCATATTTGAATAAATCAATTGAGACGACCATACAAGAACAATTAGCTTTGTTAAAAATTAATCAAAGAACAGACTTAAGACCACCAGACATATTCAACGATAATAATCAAGCATGTAGAAACAACGATAGATCTCAAATGAACCAGTCAGTTTTACCTGGAGTATCACCAAGAAATAGCGTTCTAAATGGAAGCGTAAATTCTCGTGTATCTCCAGAAAAAGTCCCAAATATTTTACAAAGTTGGCACATCAAGTTTGATGGCTCTAGAAATTGTATGAGAATGGAAGAGTTCATTTATCGAGTTCGTGCTTTAACTAGGCAGAATCTGAACAATGACTACGAATTACTTTGTGACCACTTGTACTTGTTATTTACCGGAAAAGCCAACGATTGGTATTGGAAATTTCACCGTTCCCACACCAATTTCACTTGGAACACCTTTTGCGAAGAATTTAGGAAAAGATTTGAAGAAGTGGAAACAGATTATGATATATGGGAGCAAATAAGAAAACGCCGCCAGGGTGAAAATGAGCTTTTCGATGATTACCAATATGTCATAGAAGATCTCGTTGCCAGACTTCAGAACTCCCCCATCCGAAGGTGAGCTAGTTGAACTGTTGATCCGGAATGCTAAGCCAAATTTTCAACATGAATTACTTCATTTAAATATTCCGAATCGTTCACGGCTCAGACAAGCAATTCGAAAACATGAACAATTTTATTCTAATTTGAAATTCTTTAAACCAAGAGCTATACGTCCTCAGATTTCCGAGATTAATTGTTCTGAAGATAACGAGGACCAACCTATTTTTGAAGAAAGAACAGAAGAAGTCGCAGCCATTCAGCGTCGTTCAACTCCTTTAATACCAACATGTTGGAATTGTGACATCAAGGGTCACAAATTTGTCGATTGTGTAGAACCCCGTAGTATTTTCAGTTACGGCTGTGGAGCTAAGAACATCTATAAGCCTGTCTGTCCTAAATGTACCCAAGCGGGAAACATGACGAAGGATGTGTCCAGCCGCAACAGCCAGACACATCCATAACAATTCAAATTATGACTTCGGAAAACTCAGCATCCGAATTAATAAACAATCATATAATTCGCGATGCTGAAACACAAACAACCCAGCTCAGTCCAGAAAATCAAATTCATTATTCTTTTATTCCCTTACATAAAAGAATAGAAAAATATAACTCTCTTCGAGAAAAGATTTTTAATGAAATAGATACTAGTACCCAACTATTAATAGAACCCAAAAGGTCAACCAAACGGTTACGTAATTTCTGGAAACGAATCCAGAATGATCGGAAAAAAATTATTAGTGCTATATTTTTAGAGTCTGATAATAGAATTTACACCAATGTACACATTGACGAAAAGAGTATGTTGCATTATTGGATTCCGGCGCTACAATAAGTTGCAGTGGCAGTTCGGCAGCTCAAGAGCTTTTGTCCAATTATAAGACTCGCAAGTGTTCAGGAGTCATAAAACCGCAAACGGAACCGAAAGCAAAGTAGTAGGAAAAATATCAACACCAATTAAATATAATAATAAAATTTTTGAATTAGAAATATTTATAATCCCTGAAATTAAACAAAATATTATACTAGGAATGGATTTTTGGAAGAAAGCTGGTTTAGCTAATAAAATTTCGGATTCCCCTTTAATTTCCGAATTAGATATAGGAACGTCCGAGGAAAATGAAGATACTCCGAAATTACATATTTTAACACCTGAGCAAAAACAACGCCTCCAAACTGTAATGGCAACATTTCCATCTTTTGCTGCAGAAGGTTTAGGGAGAACTAGATTAACAACACATGCTATCGACGTAGGTACAGCAAGTCCCGTTAAACAGCGGCATTGGCCTGTTTCACCAGCCATAGAAAAATAATGTTCGCTGAGGTTGATAATATGCTGGCCCTCGACGTCGTAGAAGAGTCCACTAGCCCACTGTCTTAGTGAAGAAAGGCGAAAAATACCGTCTATGTCTCGATTCGAGAGAGGTGAATAAAGTTACAAAACGTGACGCGTATCCACTCCCTCATATCGATGGAATTTTAAGTAGATTACCACCTGCACGTTTCATCACTGGTCTAGATATGAAACATGCGTACTGGCAGATACCCTTAGAGGAGAAATCACGACAATATACGGCTTTTACTATACCGAACAGACCGCTATATCAGTACAAAATGATGCCATTCGGTTTATGTAATGCCGCTCAAACTCTATGTCGCTTGATGGATACAGTCATTCCACCACATCTAAGAACACGTGTGTTCGTTTATCTTGACGATCTCCTGGTTCTATCTGATGATTTTAATTCGCATTTAGTTCTTCTTCAGGAAATCGCCCTGTGCTTGAGGAAGGCTAATCTGACCATTAATGTTGGTAAATCAAATTTTTGCATGAAGGAAATTTCATATCTCGGGTTTACAATAGGCAACGGACAAATAAAAACCAACCCAGATAAAATAAAAGCCATAACCGACTTTCCAGTTCCAACCACAATTAAGCAATTGCGTAGATTTTTAGGTTTAGCGGGATGGTATAGGCGGTTTGTGGATAATTACGCCACAGTTAGTTTTGGCCTGACCGAATTGTTAAAACAGAAAAAAGGTTTTACATGGAATGAGCACGCCCAGGAATCCTTCGAAAAATTGAAATCCTGTTTAACAGTCGCACCCATTCTAATAACTCCTAATTTTTCTGAACCATTTGTCTTACTTTGTGACGATAGGTGCTAGTATGGAATCGGTTGTGTATTAGCGCAAAAACGAGACGGAGTCGAATTACCAATAGCATATATGTCCGAAAAATTATCTAAAGCAGAGCGTAACTATTCAGTTACGGAGCTAGAATGCTTAGCGGTTATAAAACGTATAAAAAAGTTTCGTTCTTATATTGAAGGACAGGAATTCCTCGTCATAACCGATCATGCGTCTCTTCAATGGCTCATGCGACAAAAAGATTTATCTGGCAGATTAGCCAGATGGTCAATGAAGTTACGATCATTTACTTTTTGACATTTTACATAGAAGCGGTTCGCAAAATGTTGTGGCTGACACCTTGTCACGTAGAGATGAACCTACAATCGAATCCATAACCTTTTTTAAAGAAGGTCCAACAATTGATTTAGAATCAAAAGAATTCAATTCGCCTGAATATCAATCTCTTATTGAAAAGATTAAATTAAATCAGTCGAAAACACCTGATTTAAAAGTCGTTGACAATTATGTGTATAAGAGGACTCAATTCGCATCTGGCGACCCGAGTCAAGAAGATTTTTCATGGAAGCTTTGGGTACCCTCTGGCTTAGTGGAAGATGTACTTAATCAAGCACATAATATGCCAAGTTCTGCACACTGTGGAATGAGTAAGACTGTTGACAAAATAAAAAGACATTTCTTTTGGCCGCGTATGGTCAGCGAAATTCGGCAATACATATCAGAATGTGATGTCTGTAGAACTACCAAGAGTCCAAACACAGTCCTAAAACCACCGATGGGCAGACCACTCACTTCGGAACGACCCTTTCAGAAATTGTATATTGATCTTTTAGGACCTTATCCGCGTTCGAAAAGTGGCAATATTGGTTTGTTGATAATAGTTGACCATAACACAAAGTTTCATTTTCTATGCCCTTTAAAAAAGTTTACAGCACCTAAGATTTGTGAATATTTAGAACAATCAATTTTCTATACTTTTGGGGTGCCCGAAACAGTCTTAACAGACAATGGCTCGCAGTTTAAATGCAGCCATTTCCGGAAATTCCTTGATACTTTTGGTGTTTTCCATAAATGCACCGCGATTTATTCACCGCAGGCTAATGCGAGTGAGCGATTAAATCGATCGGTATTGGCTGCAATACGAGCTTACATTGGGACTGAACACTCGAATTGGGACTTGAATTTGAATGCCATTAGTGGCGCACTAAGAGCTACTCTTCATAGATGTACCGGATATTCACCTTATTTTCTGACCTACGGCCAGAATATGATTCTAAACGGTCAAGATTACGAATTGTTACGCCGCTTAGATTTGTTGGAAGATGACACTCGATTAGAGAGAACTGACAATCTGAAAGTGGCCCGACAAATAGCCAAAGAAACCATAGATCGAGTACATCAGGAAAATGCAAATAGATATAATTTACGTTGTCGACAAGCTCAATTAAACGAAGGAGATAAAGTATATGCTAGAAATTTCACACAGAGTAATGCTATTAAAAAGTTTAGTTCAAAACTCGCACCTGTGTTTATTTCAGCGTCGGTAAAGAAAAAAACGAAGCCCGTATTATTACGAGTTAGTAGACGAGAAAGAGAAACCTCTCGGAGTATTCCACTTAAAAGACATACAAGTAAGCAAAAAGATATAATGGTCTTCAGATAATGCATCTTCGAACAGGTCTTGTTCCATTATCTGCGCTGTAGTATCCCAAGCAGAATGCTTTCGAATATAAATTCGAAATTCGAAATTGTCCCTCTTTTTTGCACTGAACTCGGTTAGCACAGCATAAAGCTTATCTCTTTTTGCACTGAACTCGGTTAGCACAGCATAAAGCTTATCTCTTATCTCTCTGAACTCGGTTAGCACCGCATAAAGCTTATCTCTTATCTCTCTTAAGCCGCCCACGCTATTTGGCTGATCGTATGATTCAACCGTAACTCCAGCTTAAAGCTTTTTTTTTCGAAGTTATAAAAAAGAGCTTTTACCTCATCTATCTCGCACTTTCTGATCGGCTCTTTTGTTAAACAGACGCATTGTCTTTGTGATCTGATAAATTTAAATAAAAAGTCTTAATATATAAAAAAAAAAAAAGCAAATACAGCTTACGCTGCAATCTGAACCTGGTTATATCACCAGCAATTTTCTGGCGCGACCGAAGAAATCGGATTAATTCCAATAATTGTGCCAGTAGTGTTTTATTCTTTAAAAGGTGATATTTTTCAAGTGCTATAATTGTGCAACTCGCTAAAGTGAAGATTTTCTTTCAGCCGTGTGGCAGGCGGTATTTCTTTTGGAGTCTAGAAGGCCTGGCCACGCTTTCTTCAACTGATCTGGAGCCCACTGGCTGTCGAACCACCTCGGCCGACCTTGGTTAAATCCAGACAAGGTCATAGGTCGATAAAAGTTCTCACTGGTTCTGTTGTGTGGGCCTGATCTTAGATAATATCTGATCAGAGTATAAGATAAGTCATGACATTTCTGTGTACGATGCTGGTGCAACAATTTTCATAATCACCCAGTTTTCGGCTCCAAACCCAATTTCATCTTTGGTTGCAAGAGAACGCGCGAAGTGTAACTGTTTTCCAAGGCACAGTTTTAAAGTCACCTATGGTTCTCAAACTGCCTAAGCGAAAGTCACACCCGCACGCACAACCAGAAATTAATTAAAATTAGCACAGCTGATGAGTTCTATAACTCGAGAGCAAAAATAGAAATTAAATTAAAATTGTTTCAATCAACTTCAATGAGTTAAAGTTATTCAAACCGTTCTTACTATATATGCAAATTTAAATGGATTCAATGAAATGAAATCTTTATAAATCTAAATTAAATTTATATTACAACTAGCTTAAGTAACGTAATCTTCTTATATATGAATCTCTATTTTATGGCCGATTAATTTGATTTTGATTGGACGAGCATGTACTCATGGTAGGCATATATATCTAATTTCTTCTGAGTATCTTTAATACAGCTTCCAACTTTACCCAACAACCGTACAATGGGCCCATCGTTCGAGAGAGTTGCGGATTAAAAAAATGTATAAAAAGTAAAATTCAAAAATGAGTGAGTCTACACAGTAGTTTGATGATTAATTAGTATATATATAAATGCCACGTGTTTGTCTCAGCCTAAGGCCTACTTTCTTTAAGCAGTAATTGTATGTTAACTGCATTTATTTTGATTTACTTCCTCTCACAGAAAGGAATAATGTATTTAAAAATTGTAAATGAATTTATATGAAAAAAAAAAATAGAATTGAATATGGATAACTAAACATTGTTATGGGTCTATCTGGATCTTCGCTGAGACAACATGAAGTAACTTAATTATCGTATTCTTTGAATATTAGGGGCAATGCCAGATACTTTGCCATGGTAGGGTGGGTAGAGACGAGGGACAACAACATCTAGATCCCTCTGATGAATAATTCCAGTATTCATTTGAAAAGGTGTGTCGGCACCGATTTTGTCATTCTTGTAAATATTATCACTATGCTAGTTAAACCGTGCACTTATATTGTATGACGTAGTATGTACTAGGGAGTTTGGCCTGGAAAACCCCGACCAATCCGGCGAGCTTAGACCGAGCAAAGCAAGAGTGCACATACTCCGGACCCAAAACTCCACGGGCTCAGGCTTCTATCAGTCACCTTAGCCTGAGCTTGAAAGCCATCAAAATATACTAGGCTGTACACTACATGCGTTAGCAATATCTTTATCGTTCCCTAACGACGACAACGACGCATATACAGCAGACACCGTATTGCTTGGTCATCTTTTAGTCTAGGACTTTCGTACTGACGTAGTCTCCGTGATCCTTGTTCTCCGTGCGTCGTGCTTTCCCTTTGTCGGATTCCTGGGTGTCCTTGCAATGATCCTTGTGCTGTCTTTTACGTTTGTCCTGCGCTGGTGCATTCTTGTCGTTTTCCGATGTCTTCTTGCCATGATCCTTGTTCTCCTTTTGCTGTGTTTTGCCCTTGTCGTGTTCTGGTGTCTTCTTGCCATGATCCTTGCTCTCTCCTTTTGCTGTGTTTTGCCCTTGTCGTGCTCCGGTGTATCTTTGCCTTGATCCTTGTTTCCTTTGCGTTATTGGTTCCCTTTCCTGTTGAGTTGGGTACCCAATCGCAGTTCTGCTCATCCGCAGGTCAATGTTGCGCCAACAGCTCCTAAGAAATCCAGGCCTAGGAGAACGTCGTCCAACACGATTGGTAAGACGAGCATTTGCACCTGAGTGCACGTCCTGCCTAATTGGTCATCTGCCCATAGTGCCTGGGTAAGTTCCCTTCGGGTTCCATCCGCCAGGGCTACCGTGGTCTTTACCTCGCATTTGTTGGTGTCGGTACGGATCTTTTGTGCCAGCCGTTCCCCGATGAAGCTCCTTGTGGCCCCTGTGTCGAGAGTGGCAAGGACCAGATATCCTTCGATATGACCCTCGCACTGATACGGCCGTCGCGCAATTGTAGAATTTCCTTTACTGCCGGACTTGTGATGATACCCCCACTGAGTCTGGGTTCAGTGAGGGTACCCGCATCGGAGTCCTGCAGCAGTCGATTGTCCTGGTTCCTTGTTTCCCGCATGTCCAACAGTGCAGCACGCGCTGTCCACGGCATTCCCTAGCGAAGTGCCCAGCTACTCCGCAGTTTCTGCAAGCTTCCCGAGTGTTAATCCGGTATGGTTCCCCTGGTGCGGTGTTTATTGTCGTTGTTGGTGCCTCTGGGTTCGGCGAAAGTTTGTTGATCGTCGGTGTCCACGTAGTTCCCTTTGATTCCGCGAATCTGACTGGCGTTGACTCTGGATACGAGCTCCATTGCCGGCGGCTCCGTTCTCGTTCTCTGGTCACCTCGTAGTTGGTGGCGAGGGCTATGAGGTCCCTTAGTGTTTTGATGTCGGTCCTTCTCACGAACAGCTGGTATTCCGGCAGCATATTCTCGTATGCTCTCTCCAGCTCCTGGGCCTCTGTAAATCCAGCTTGACGCATCATCAGGCGGATCTCTAAGAGTTACAATTTTAAACGCCTTGTTTGTCCGCTGATAGCGTATCCAGATTTCATCTTCCAGCCGTTGGAAGTATCTAGGTGGTAAGAAGAAATCCAAGAATTCTGCTCGGAAGACTTTCCAGGTTTCGCCTTGCAGTCCGCTCGTTCGGAACCAAACCTCGGCTGTTCCTCCTAGCAGCTCGGGAATCGCTTGGGGCATGTGTTCTGTATTGATCCGGTACGATGCCGCCCGTTCCTCCAGACGCTCGATAAATCCCAGCGGGTCCGAGGTGCCGTTGAAAGTGATTCCCCACCTTCGCATGCGATCCGCCGTTTGTGCGAAAGTGGATCCTTCCTGCTGTTGATCCTGCTGTTGCCCTGCTGCTGGCTCCCTGGTGCGTGTGACCCTTGTTAGGGGACCTGCAAAGTCTGCTTCCCTGGCACATGTTTTTCCTCTTCCATTGTACGGCTGGGTGTTTCCTGGTCTTTTTCGGGATGGGATATTGGGGTGTTGGTATTGGCTCCCGATTGGTCGACGATCCGGGCTGGGGCTGGTGCCGTACTGTGCCTCCAGTGATTCGAGGCGGTGGATTGTGGCCGGCGAGTGGTCCTTTTTGCCAATGAAGGCAGCCATTCGTGCTCACAGCTCTTCGACGGTACCTTCCCGCTCGAAACCGAATTCGTCAGCGAAATTCTCCAGTTCGTTCTTCCTCCTGAAAGACACCCATCGTACACCTACCATGGTTTATGTTTATAGTCTCGTATCCTTGTTTTCGTTGTCTCCTTGCTCGTTGTATCTTTGCTCGTTATAGCCGTGTTGCTTGTTGATGGTCGTGCCTCTATGAATGTTGTACCTTGTTCGTTGTATTGCTGGGGCTTTGATCGTTGTATCCTTGTTGCCTGCTGATGGTCGTGCCTCTCTGATCGTTTGTTCCTTGTATCGCTGCTCGTTGTATCTCTGCTCGTTGTATCCTTGTTGAATGCTGATGGTTGTCCCTCTCTGATCGTTGTACCTTGTTCGTTGTATCCTTGCTCGTTGTATCTCTGCTCGTTGTATCCTTGTTGTCTGCTGATGGTCGTGCCTCTATGTAATGTTGTATCCTTGTTCGTTGTATCCTTGCTCGTTGTATCTCTGCTCGTTGTATCCTTGTTGCCTGCTGATGGTCGTGCCTCTCTGATCGTTTGTTCCTTGTATCCTTGCTCGTTGTATCTCTGCTCGTTGTATCCTGGTTGCCTGCTGATGGTCGTGCCTCTCTGATCGTTGTATCCTTGTTCCTGTGTGTCCTTGCTCGTTGTTGTGTCTCTTGCTCGTTGTATCCCTGTTGCCTGCTGATGGTCGTGCCTCTCTGATCGTTTGTTCCTTGTTCCTTGTATCCTTGCTCGTTGTATCTCTGCTCGTTGTATCCTTGTTGTCTGCTGATGGTCGTGCCTTTATGTAATGTTGTATCCTTGTTCGTTGTTTCCTTGTTCGTTGAATCCTTGTTCGTTGTTTCCTTGTTCGTTGAATCCTTGTTCGTTGTATCCTTGTTCGTTGAATCCTTGTTTGTTGTATCCTTGTTGCTTGCTCTTGTCGCGAAACACTTTGTTAAACTTTTTAAAGCTCACTGGAGATGTTCACTCGACCGAAGCCGGAGACTGAGTGCCCTCTCTGCGCCGGATGCCGGCCTTATATACCCTGGCCGAGCGCACCGAACCGTTATGCTCGGCTTCGGGTCCCGTTAAAGGTTCTTCGGGCGACCCGAAAGCACGAGTCTCGTAGACCACCAATACGCCCCTTTGTTGTTGTTGTTCTCAGGGCGAGAACGACGATCCGCGCTGTCCTGTTGCGTCCGACTCCTTTGCGTCACCCTAACCAACTCCTTGACCATCCTTTCCTGTGCTCGATTGTCCTGTGTTCTTCCTGTGTTTTTCCCACGTTACCCTGACCTTCTGTGTAGGCCCTATCCTTCTGTAAAAACTATCGTCGGTTTGTACCGACGCTCTGACTCACTTTTCGCGCTCCTGTAGTGGTTCTTTAGGCCTCCAAGGACACAATTCCCCCTCTCGTCTCAGGTCCCTGCTCGGGCGCCATCTGTAAGGAAGCTTTTTATGCTGGGGTACACTCAATCTCGCCCAGGGTTACAGAACATTTATAAAGTGCCGAGACCTGAGACGGAGAATGTGTACCTCTTTAGGGCGGAAAAGTGATTTCCTAGAATTCAAGGGGAAACGAAATCGGACCATACCTCGGTGTATACCGAGTCCTTTTGTCTTAATAATCTACTGCAGCGGCTGGGCCGGCTGGCTAGTTGTTGGCGCCAAGTGCGGGGAGTAATGCAATGCTTCAGCTGGCACCGCGCATCTACTTTCGCTGCTCAGTTGACCTTGGAGCCTGGTTATACACCTAGGCGTCCAAGTTCACTGACTTGAGTCTGCTCCAAAGTTCCAATAGGTATTCCAGTGCTTATATTTAGGCATTGAATTGAAAACACTTCATATTTCTTCTTCTTTTTCTTTATTTTTTCCTTCAAACAATTTCCCTACCTACACCGTAGCCTGCTCTGTTCTTTGGTTTTTCTTATTTTCTTTTCTAAGTTTCCCTGCCTACTAGTTGTTCGCTCACCCCTATTCGAGTTGTCGATCAGTCTTGGTCCAGCGACAGTTCTTCTGTGGCAGCGGCGTTGTTGTTGTCTCTGCTCCCTGCGTAGCGCTGTGTGTTCCTGCGGTGGCTTCTCGTTGGCGGTTCTGTTGTTGTTGCTGTTGTCACTCTTCCCGCGCTGACACGTAACGAGGATCACTGGCACTTTCACTGCTTTGCACGTTCTCACGGTTCACTGGTTTTCTCCGAACTGTCCTTCATCCTTCTAATGCCAGTTTCACGTCCTCTGCAGTCGACGTCGCTCGGCTTAGATTTGCCTGAGTTTTGTTGATTGTGCCAATTTTCTCTCACGGTGTATTTAGTTCCTATGAGTATGTGTGTGCGTGTTAAGCTCTGCTCTTGCTGCGCTCTCGTGCCGTTCGCCGCTCAGTTGTAGTTTGCCGTCGCTCAGCTGCACTTCCTTGTGTGCGAATTTTTCTCCCCGGGTGTATGTTTCTTTTGCGCTTGCGTTCTGGCTGCGCCTCTTCGTTTGTCTTTGTCTTTGCGCTTGCGCTCTCTTCCGTGTAAACTGCGCTCACGTTTTGTTGTGTGCGTGGCCGTCGCTTTCGCTCTCTTCGGTGTAAGCTGCGCTCACGTTTTGTTGTATGCGTGGCCGTCGCTTGCGCTCGTTCTGTGTGTGGGTGCGCTCTCTTCGGTGTAAGCTGCGCTCACGTTTTGTTGTGTGCGTGGACATTGCTTGTGCTCTCTTCGGTGTAAGCTGCGCTCACGTTTTGTTGTATGCTTGGCCGTCGCTTGCGCTCGCTCTGGTGCGTGGTCATTGTTCGTGTTCGCTCTCTTCTCTGTAAGGTGAATGACCGTCGCCCGCCTTTTCTCTTTACTTGTGTGCACTCTCTGTTATGTTTTGCTCTCCTTGAGCTTGCGCTCTCCCTGAGCTACCCTATATTCTAAACTAAATGACTATGGTCTATGACCGACTTCATTGCACTTAATAACTATTGCCTCCTTGGTGATTTCACGGTCTGGCACTCCAAAAACTCCTGGGTGCAGGTGTCCGCTGTTGTTCCTGGATCACTCCACTTTAGGGCTCTGCTTGGGTGGGTGGACGAGATCCCCTCTTCGTCTTCTATGTGTGGTGGAGGAGACCTCCGGGACTGACACCGGGCGGACGCCGGGGAAGATTTCTGTGCTGAGGTCGTCTTCGTCGATGACGTCTTCGGGTCCGTTCGGTGGAAGGTCCAGGTTCTCCTCTTCCTGGAGGCGCATCGGCATTTCGTTGAGCCATAGCTATAGCCATAGTTTCGATTGGCCATTTCTTCGTGCTTATGGCTGTGAGGAATAAACACGGTTATCACTCTGTACTACTGCCCTATCCGGCTACGCCCTATGGAACAGTGCTACGATGAATGATCTTACGTGCTATGACATTGGTACTTAATTCTACTTTATAATTAACCTACTCGTCTCCCTCGCTGATGTTGTTTTCGGGATCCGCGTGGAAAGGTTTTAGGTCCGCAATGTGTGGGCTGTAGACGCTTCTCGCTGTAGACGGACGATATTTGCTGAGATAAATCGAATCACTTTATAGGGTCCCTCGTATTTCGGCGCGAGTTTTGCGGAGAAGCCTTCTCCGGCCTTAGAAAGGACGTGTTGTTTCAGAAGGACCAACATGCCTATCCTGGGCCTCCATTCACGGCGTTGGAGGTTGTGATGACGACTCTGCTCCGCGGATGCCCGAGTTGCGTTCTCCCTGGCGACCTGGAATATTTGCTGAAGCTGCTTCGCCCTCAGTTCGGGGTTTTGGAGGTTTTTGCCGGTATCTCCTGTTACCTCGTCGTAGAGTGCTCCCGGTAGTCGCGGTTCTCGTCCCATGACGAGGAATGCTGGGCTGAAACCCTTTGTATCCGAGACGCTGCTGTTGACGGCGAGCGTTATTTCTGGCAATAACAGGTCCCCAAGTGCTCTGTGGTCCGTCGATGAACTGTCCGATCATTGTTTTTTACGGTTCGGTTTGCGCGCTCTGTGGGATTCTGTTGGGGACTATATGGCGCAGTATGTTCCAGCTTCATTCCGGCCCTCTTGCAGAATGCGGTGAACGAACGGCTGGTAAATTGGGTGCCATTGTCGCACACAAACGTCCGCGGAATCCGCGCTCGTAGGACTTTTTCTAGAGTCGGTGCTGTAGCCTTCCGGAGAGGTACCAGTTCAATCCATTTAGAGAACAAGTCGAAGAACACCAGGAGGACGGTGTTCCCTTGTTTTGATCTCGGGAGTGGCCTTACAAATTCGGCACAGAGTGTGTCGAAGGGCTCCTGGGCCCGCCGAGTCAGCATTTTGCCGGGCGGTTTTCTCTGCTCCACTTTGTACTTTTGACACTGGACACAATTCCGTACGTGTCGCGCAACATCTCGGAACATCCCGAGCCAGTAATAGCGTTGTGCTACCCGCGTCGTGGTCTTCCGGATCCCAAGGTGTCCAGCTGAGGGTGCGTCGTGGCATTTCTGGAGGACTCGTTGTCGTAGGGTCGTACCCACGCACAGTTTCCAGGGAACATATTCTTCGTCTTCCGGTTTGAATCCCAAGTGTCGATACAGCTCCCCATCGTGTATGGCGTAATCCGGATACTTCTCTGGCTCTTCCTCGACTTTTTGACGCCGACGTTGCAGCCAGGCGCAGGTGGGCGTTTCTTCTTTCATTTGACATAGGGTCTCCAAAGGTTGCCGCGACAGCGCATCCGCGACGACATTATATTTCCCTTTCCGATATTGTATGTCGAATTGGTACTGCTGGAGTTCCAACGCCCATCGTGCGATTCGGCCAGTCGGGTTTTCGATGGTGTTGAGCCATTTTACTGCTAGATGGTCGGTGACGACCGTGAACTGATATCCTTCCAGGTAACAGCGTAGTTTGCGGATGGCCCAAATGATCGCGAGGCACTCCTTCGCAGTCGCTGAATAATTTTCTTCGGCCGCGATGAGTCTGCGACTGACGTAAGCGATGATTCGTTCGCCTTCTTCAGTTTCCTGCGTGAGGACTCCCCCCTAAGCCGTAGTCGCTTGCGTCGGTTTGTAGCGCAAATTTCTGGCTGAAGTCGGGGCACGCTAGAACGGGTGCTTCTGTCAAGCGCTGTTAGAGCGTGTCAAACGCCTTCTGCTGCTCTTGTTTCCATTCCCAGCAGCGGCCTTTTCGTAGCAATTGAGACATCGGTTGTACGACCGTGGCAAAGTTAGGCACGAATCGGCGGTACCATGAGGCGATTCCGAGACATCGGCGCAGCTCCTTTACGCAGGTCAGGGGTTGTAATTTCTGGACCGCGGCGACCTTTTTCTGGGTCTGTGTGGATCCCCTCCTCGCTGATGACGTGTCCTAAAAACACCAACTTGCGTTGGAAGAAGTGACACTTCTTCCGATTCAGCTTCAGGTTGGCCATTCGCAGCCTCCTGAATACCTCCCGAAGGTTTTCCTGGTGTTCCTCCCGCGATTTCCCGATGACTATTATGTCGTCGAGGTACGCGAAAGCATGGGGCTCCATATCCGGGCCGATCACCTGGACCAATGCCCGTTGGAATGTTGCAGGGGGCTAAGTGTAGGCCAAATGGCATCACCTTCCACTGGAAAAGTCCTCGTCCGGGTACCGTGAATGCGGTACATTCACGGCTTTGTTTGGCCATGGGTATTTGCCAATACCCGCTTTTGAGGTCCAGCGTGCTGATGAATCGGGCTTCCCGTAGTCGTTCCAAAATAGAATTTATCCCAGGCAGGGGATAGGCGTCCGGAATAGACCGGGCGTTCAGTTGCCGGAAGTCGATGCACATCCGCGTTTCTCCAGTCTTCTTGCCTACCAGGACGATAGGCGCGCTGTGTGGACTCTTGGAAGACTCAATGTGACCGTCTCGGAGGATCTCGTCTATTTGGGCGTTAATTATTTTGAGCATTGCCGGGTTTTTCGGATAGTACCGTTGCTTAATGGGGCGCTCATCCTTCATTACTATCACATGTTCTGTGATATTTGATACTCCCGACAAACGCTCAAACAGTGCGAGCTCCGTCTCGAGAAATTTTTCCACTTCAGGGTCCAGTGTGGTGTTCTCTTCGCTGACGTCTGGTTCCGTTTCTTCTGATGTCGTGGTTTCCAGGATTGAATGGATAGCTGCGGCCCTGGTTCGCTGCTGATCACCGTTAGTGACTGTTTGCCGGAACGGGTTCCTTCGTATTGCTTGGTCATCTGTTGGACCTGGGACTTTCGTACTGACGTAGTCTCCGTGATCCTTGTTCTCCGTACGACGTGCTTTCCCTTTGTCGGATTCCTGGGTGTCCTTGCCATGATCCTTGTGCTGTGTGTTTACGTTTGTCCTGCGCTGGTGCATTCTTGTCGTGTTCCGATGTCTTCTTGCCATGATCCTTGTTCTCCTTTTGCTGTGTTTTGCCCTTGTCGTGTTCTGGTGTCTTCTTGCCATGATCCTTGCTCTCCTTTTGCTGTGTTTTGCCCTTGTCGTGTTTCGGTGTCTTCTTTCCATGATCCTTGCTCTCCTTTTGCTGTGTTTTGCCCTTGTCGTGTTCCGGTGTCTTCTTGCCATGATCCTTGCTCTCCTTTTGCTGTGTTTTGCCCTTGTCGTGTTCTGGTGTCTTCTTGCCATGATCCTTGCTCTCCTTTTGCTGTGTTTTGCCCTTGTCGTGCTCCGGTGTATCTTTGCCATGATCCTTGTTTCCTTTGCGTTGTTGGTTCCCTTTCCTGTTGAGATGCGTACCCAATCGCAGTTCTACTCATCCGCAGGTCAATGTTGCGCCAACAGCTCCTAAGATATCCAGGCCTAGGAGAACGTCGTCCACCACGATTGGTAAGACGAGCATTTGCACCTGAGTGCACGTCCTGCCTAATTGGACATCTGCCCATAGTGCCTGGGTAAGTTCCTTTCGGGTTCCATCCGCCAGGGATACCGTGGTCTTTACCTCGCATTTGTTGGTGTCGGTACGGATCTTTTGTGCCAGTCGTTCCCCGATGAAGCTCCTTGTGGCCCCTGTGTCGTGAGTGGCAAGGACCAGATATCCTTCGATGATGACCCTCGCACTGATACGGCCGTCGCGCAATTGTAGAATTTCCTTTACTGCCGGACTTGTGGTGATACCCCCACTGAGTCTGGGTTCAGTGAGGTCCCCGCCCGTTTCCCGGCATCGGAGTCCTGCAGCAGTCAATGGTCCTGGTTCCTTGTTTCCCGCATGTGCGCTGTCCACGGCATTCCCTAGCGAAGTGCCCAGCTACTCCGCAGTTTCGGCAAGCTTCCCGAGTGTTAATCCGGTGTGGTTCCCCCTGGCGC
This sequence comes from Zaprionus nigranus, assembly GCA_018903425.1. Taxonomy (NCBI): domain Eukaryota; kingdom Metazoa; phylum Arthropoda; class Insecta; order Diptera; family Drosophilidae; genus Zaprionus; species Zaprionus nigranus. The sequence continues at coordinate 145,506 of JAEIGD010000135.1, forward strand.
GGTGTTTATTGTCGTTGTTGGTGCCTCTGGGTTCGGCGAAGGTTTGTTGATCGTCGGTGTCCACGTAGTTCCCCTTTGATTCCGCGAATCTGACTGGCGTTGACTCTGGATACGAGCTCCATTGCCGCCGGCTCCGTTCTCGTTCTCTGGTCACCTCGTAGTTGGTGGCGAGGGCTATGAGGTGCCTTAGTGTTTTGATGTCGGTCCTTCTCACGAACAGCTGGTATTCCGGCAGCATATTCTCGTATGCTCTCTCCAGCTCCTGGGCCTCTGTAAATCCAGCTTGACGCATCATCAGGCGGATCTCTAAGAGGTACATTTTAAACGCCTCGTTTGTCCGCTGATAGCGTATCCAGATTTCATCTTCCAGCCGTTTGAAATATCTAGGTGGTAAGAAGAAATCCAAGAATTATGCTCGGAAGACTTTCCAGGTTTCGCCTTGCAGTCCGCTCTTTCGGAACCAATCCTCGGCTGTTCCTCCTAGCAACTCGGGAATCGCTTGGGGCATGTGTTCTGTATTGATCTGGTACGATACCGCCCGCTCCTCCAGACGTTCGATAAATCGCAGCGGGTCCGAGGTGCCGTTGAAAGTGATATCCCACCTTCGCATGCGATCCGCCGTTTGTGCGAAAGAGGATCCTTCCTGCTGTTGATCCTGCTGTTGCCCTGCTGCTGGCTCCCTGGTGCGTGTGACCCTTGTTGGGGGGACCTGCAAAAGTCTGGCACATGTTTTTCCTCTTCCATTGTACGGCTGGGTGTTTTCTGGTCCGTTTCGGGATGGGATATTGGGGTGTTGGTATTGCTCCCGATTGGTCGACGATCCGGGCTGGGGTTGGTGCCGTACTATGCCTCCAGTGATTCGAGGCGGTGGATTGTGTCCGGCGAGTGGTCCTTTTTGCCAATGAAGGCAGCCATTCGTGCTCACAGCTCTTCGACGGTACCTTCCCACTCGAAACCGAATTTGTCGGCGAAATTCTCCAGTTCGTTCTTCCTCCTGAAAGACACCCATCGTACGCCTACCATGGTTTATGTTTGTAGTCTCGTATCCTTGTTTTCTTTGTCTCCTTGCTCGTTGTATCTTTGCTCGTTATAGCCGTATTGCTTGTTGATGGTCGTGCCTCTATGAATGTTGTACCTTGTTCGTTGTATCCTTGCTCGTTGTAACTTTGCTCGTTGTATCCTTGTTGCCTGCTGATGGTCGTGCCTCTCTGATCGTTTGTTCCTTGTTCCTTGTATCTTTGCTCGTTGTATCTCTGCTCGTTGTATCCTTGTTGTCTGCTGATGGTCGTGCCTCTATGTAATGTTGTATCCTTGTTCGTTGTTTCCTTGTTCGTTGAATCCTTGTTCGTTTTTTTTCCTTGTTCGTTGAATCCTTGTTCGTTGAATCCTTGTTTGTTGTATCCTTGTTGCTTGCTCTTGTCGCGAAACACTTTGTTAAACTTTTAAATCTCACAGGAGATGTTCACTCGACCGAAGCCGGAGACTGAGTGCCCTCTCTACGCCGAATGCCGGCCTTATATACCCTGGCCGAGCGCACCGAACCGTTATGCTCGGCTTCGGGTCCCGTTAAAGGTTCTTCGGGCGACCCGAAAGCACGAGTCTCGTAGACCACCGTTACGCCCCTTTGTTGTTGTTGTTCTCAGGGCGAGAACGACGATCCGCGCTGTCCTGTTGCGTCCGACTCCTTTGCGTCACCATAACCAACTCCTTGACCATCCTTTCTGTGCTCGATTGTCCTGTGTTCTTCCTGTGTTTTTCCCACGTTACCCTGACCTTCTGTGTAGGCCCTATCCTTCTGTAAAAACTATCGTCGGTTTGTACCGACGCTCTGACTCACTTTTCGCGCTCCTGTAGTGGTTCTTTAGGCCACCAAGGACACAATTCCCCCCTCTCGTCTCAGGTCCCTGCTCGGGCGCCATCTGTAAGGAAGCTTTTTATGCTGGGGTACACTCAATCTCGCCCAGGGTTACAGAACATTTATAAAGTGCCGAGACCTGAGACGGAGTATGTGTACCTCCCCGCTTCAGCTGCTTCAGCTGGCACCTCGCATCTACTTTCGCTGCTCAGTTGACCTTGGAGCCTGGTTATACGCCTAGGCGTCCAAGTTCACTGACTTGCGTCTGCTCCAAAGATCCAATAGGTATGATGTGGTTAATCCCTGCTTTGATACCTAGCGGGACTTTGGCACAGTTGTAGGTGTCGGTGCATCAGCCTCACATATGCACACCCCCGCACTCTTGCCTCAGTGCTTATATTTAGGCATTGAATTGAAAACACTCCATATTTCTTCTTCTTTTTCTTTATTTTTTCCTTCAAACAATTTCCCTACCTACACCGTAGCCTGCTCTGTTCTTTGGTTTTTCTTATTTTCTTTTCTAAGTTTCCCTGCCTACTAGTTGTTCGCTCACCCCTATTCGAGTTGTCGATCAGTCTTGGTCCAGCGACAGTTCTTCTGTGGCAGCGGCGTTGTTGTTGTCTCTGCTCCCTGCGTAGCGCTGTGTTCCTGCGGTGGCTTCTCGTTGGCGGTTCTGTTGTTGCTGTTGTCACTCTTCCCGCGCTGACACGTAACGAGGATCACTGGCACTTTCACGGCTTTGCACGTTCTCACGGTTCACTGGTTTTCTCCGAACTGTCCTTCATCCTTCTAATGCCAGTTTCACGTCCTCTGCAGTCGACGTCGCTCGGCTTAGATTTGCCCGTGTTTTGTTGATTGTGCCAATTTTCTCTGACGGTGTATTTAGTTCCTATGAGTATGTGTGTGCGTGTTAAGCTCTGCTCTTGCTGCGCTCTCGTGCCGTTCGCCGCTCAGTTGTAGTTTGCCGTCGCTCAGCTGCACTTCCTTGTGTGCGAATTTTTCTCCCCCGGGTGTATGTTTCTTTTGCGCTTGCGTTCTGGATGCGCTCTTCGCTCTTTGTCGCTTTGCGCTTGCGCTCTCTTCCGTGTCAACTGTGCTCATGTTTTGTTGTACGCGTGGCCGTCGCTTGCGCTCGCTCTGTGTGTGGGTGCGGCTCTCTTCGGTGTAAGCTGCGCTCACGTTTTGTTGTGTGCGTGGCCGTCGCTTGCGCTCTCTTCGGTGTAAGCTGCGCTCACGTTTTGTTGTATGCGTGGCCGTCGCTTGCGCTCGTTCGTGTGTGTGGGTGCGCTCTCTTCGGTGTAAGCTGCGCTCACGTTTTGTTGTGTGCGTGGACATTGCTTGTGCTCTCTTCGGTGTAAGCTGCGCTCACGTTTTGTTGTATGCTTGGCCGTCGCTTGCGCTCGCTCTGGTGCGTGGTCATTGTTCGTGTTCGCTCTCTTCTCTGTTGGGTGAATGACCGTCGCCCGCCTTTTCTCTTTACTTGTGTGCACTCTCTGTTATGTTTTGCTCTCCTTGAGCTTGCGCTCTCCCTGAGCTACCCTATATTCTAAACTAAATGACTATGGTCTATGACCGACTTCATTGCACTTAATAACTATTGCCTCCTTGGTGATTTCACGGTCTGGCACTCCAGAAACTCCTGGGTGCAGGTGTCCGCTGTTATTCCTGGATCACTCCACTTTAGGGCTCTGCTTGGGTGGGTGGACGAGATCCCCTCTTCGTCTTCTACGACTGCTTTCGCCAATGGGATGGCCGGAGGTGTGTGTGTGGTGGAGGAGACCTCCGGGACTGACACCGGGCGGACGCCGGGGAAGATTTGTGTGCTGTGGTCGTCTTCGTCGATGACGTCTTCGGGTCCGTTCGGTGGAAGGTCCAGGTTCTCCTCTTCCTGGAGGCGCATCGGCATTTCGTTGAGCCATAGCTATAGCCATAGTTTCGATTGGCCATTTCTTCGTGCTTATGGCTGTGAGGAATAAACACGGTTATCACTCTGTACTACTGCCCTATCCGGCTACGCCCTATGGAACAGTGCTACGATGAATGATCTTACGTGCTATGACATTGGTACTTAATTCTACTTTATAATTAACCTACTCGTCTCCCTCGCTGATGTTGTTTTCGGGATCCGCGTGGAAAGGTTTTAGGTCCGCAATGTGTGGGCTGTAGACGCTTCTCGCTGTAGACGGACGATATTTGCTGAGATAAATCGAATCACTTTATAGGGTCCCTCGTATTTCGGCGCGAGTTTTGCGGAGAAGCCTTCTCCGGCCTTAGAAAGGACGTGTTGTTTCAGAAGGACCAACATGCCTATCCTGGGCCGCCATTCACGGCGTTGGAGGTTGTGATGACGACTCTGCTCCGCGGATGCCCGAGTTGCGTTCTCCCTGGCGACCTGGAATATTTGCTGAAGCTGCTTCGCCCTCAGTTCGGGGTTTTGGAGGTTTTTGCCGGTATCTCCTGTTACCTCGTCGTAGAGTGCTCCCGGTAGTCGCGGTTCTCGTCCCATGACGAGGAATGCTGGGCTGAAACCCTTTGTATCCGAGACGCTGCTGTTGACGGCGAGCGTTATTTCCCAAGTGCTCTGTGGTCCGTCGATGAACTGTCCGATCGTTGTTTTTACGGTTCGGTTTGCGCGCTCTGTGGGATTCTGTTGGGGACTATATGGCGCAGTATGTTCCAGCTTCATTCCGGCCCTCTTGCAGAATGCGGTGAACGAACGGCTGGTAAATTGAGTGCCATTGTCGCACACAAACGTCCGCGGAATCCGCTCTCGTAGGACTTTTTCTAGAGTCGGTGCTGTAGCCTTCCGGAGAGGTACCAGTTCAATCCATTTAGAGAACAAGTCGAAGAACACCAGGAGGACGGTGTTCCCTTGTTTTGATCTCGGGAGTGGCCTTACAAATTCGGCACAGAGTATGTCGAAGGGCTCCTGGGCCCGCCGAGTCAGCATTTTGCCGGGCGGTTTTCTCTGCTCCACTTTGTACTTTTGACACTGGACACAATTCCGTACGTGTCGCGCAACATCTCGGAACATCCCGAGCCAGTAATAGCGTTGTGCTACCCGCGTCGTGGTCTTCCGGATCCCAAGGTGTCCAGCTGAGGGTGCGTCGTGGCATTTCTGGAGGACTCGTTGTCGTAGGGTCGTACCCACGCACAGTTTCCAGGGAACATATTCCGTCTTCCGGTTTGAATCCCAAGTGTCGATACAGCTCCCCATCGTGTATGGCGTAATCCGGATACTTCTCTGGCTCTTCCTCGACTTTTTGACGCCGACGTTGCAGCCAGGCGCAGGTGGGCGTTTCTTCTTTCATTTGACATAGGGTCTCCAAAGGTTGCCGCGACAGCGCATCCGCGACGACATTATATTTCCCTTTCCGATATTGTATGTCGAATTGGTACTGCTGGAGTTCCAACGCCCATCGTGCGATTCGGCCAGTCGGGTTTTCGATGGTGTTGAGCCATTTTACTGCTAGATGGTCGGTGACGACCGTGAACTGATATCCTTCCAGGTAACAGCGTAGTTTGCGGATGGCCCAAATGATCGCGAGGCACTCCTTCGCAGTCGCTGAATAATTTTCTTCGGCCGCGATGAGTCTGCGACTGACGTAAGCGATGACTCGTTCGCCTTCTTCAGTTTCCTGCGTGAGGACTCCCCCTAAGCCGTAGTCGCTTGCGTCGGTTTGTAGCGCAAATTTCTGGCTGAAGTCGGGGCACGCTAGAACGGGTGCTTCTGTCAAGCGCTGTTAGAGCGTGTCAAACGCCTTCTGCTGCTCTTGTTTCCATTCCCAGCAGCGGCCTTTTCGTAGCAATTGAGACATTGGTTGTACGACCGTGGCGAAGTTAGGCACGAATCGGCGGTACCATGAGGCGATTCCGAGACATCGGCGCAGCTCCTTTACGCAGGTCAGGGGTTGTAATTTCTGGACCGCGGCGACCTTTTCTGGGTCTGTGTGGATCCCCTCCTCGATGATGACGTGTCCTAAAAACACCAACTTGCTTTGGAAGAAGTGACACTTCTTCCGATTCAGCTTCAGGTTGGCCATTCGCAGCCTCCTGAATACCTCCCGAAGGTTTTCCTGGTGTTCCTCCCGCGATTTCCCGATGACTATTATGTCGTCGAGGTACGCGAAAGCATGGGGCTCCATATCCGGGCCGATCACCTGGACCAATGCCCGTTGGAATGTTGCAGGGGCTAAGTGTAGGCCAAATGGCATCACCTTCCACTGGAAAAGTCCTCGTCCGGATACCGTGAATGCACGGCTTTGTTTGGCCATGGGTATTTGCCAATACCCGCTTTTGAGGTCCAGCGTGCTGATGAATCGGGCTTCCCGTAGTCGTTCCAAAATAGAATTTATCCCAGGCAGGGAATAGGCGTCCGGAATAGACCGGGCGTTCAGTTGCCGCGTTTCTCCAGTCTTCTTCCCTACCAGGACGATAGGCGCGCTGTGTGGACTCTTGGAAGACTCAATGTGACCGTCTCGGTGGATCTCGTCTATTTGGGCGTTAATTATTTTGAGCATTGCCGGGTTTTTCGGATAGTACCGTTGCTTAATGGGGCGCTCATCCTTCATCACTATCACATGTTCTGTGATATTTGTGTAAGGATGTTTTCTCAGGCTGGGGTACATATCTCAGTCCCGCCAGGGTCTTTACAGAATGTTTACGCCGAAACTCGCCGCCAAAAAGTAGGCAGCATAGGCAGCGGCGTAAACAGTGCGAGAGTCACCAAGGGCTCTCGCGCTCTTTTATCCTACATATGTATTTATGTTAAGTTAGGCTTAAGTTAAACTACATCCTATGTACAAGAAGAGTTGAAAAAATACAAGTGAAGTGAACGCCACGCGCCCCGCATTGTTTTCTTTTCGAATTGTTTTCGCGTCGGTTTTCAGTTCTACAGCAGGATTTTCACCCCCGATTTCACGATCCCCCAAGAAGGAAGACTTCATTGCCGCCGCCACAAACATTGGTCCTTCGAGCCGGATATATATATTGGATACATACGTCGCTGGATTTTCATCCCTCCACTCCGCTCTAACCACGTCATCGGCATCTCGTCAGGATCCCCCCCAGATAAGTACTAAAATTTATACTTATTTTTATGCGGCAGAGGACTGTGTGTAATTGTCCCTTTGTGAAAAGAAATTTCTTTTACAATTTGTCCTAACCTCGCAATTAGCGTCCCGGCATCTCTGTATGTATGTACATATGTTGCTGCATTAGTAAGCACATACTTACTTACAGACGACTGCCACCTTCGAAGTTTTCCATATATATATACATACATATATGTACGGAAACACGAATCACAAATTACACACAGTTTTATCCATCCGATTCTATTTAGAAACCTCTGCCATATATATGTATGTACATTCTCCTACCATTTTCTAACGAACAACATACACTCTCCATTATAACTCCAAATTGCATGGTACTATATGTGTAACATACATATATTACATACTTACGTTGCCCATTAAAACACATTGCCAAGGTCCGAACCTCAAGTGGCAATTGTAATTCCAAATAATAAAAAAAAAAAATAACACTGAATTTCTTCCACATTTATTTATTTATTAATATAAACATATAAAATACACACTACATACACTTTGCCGGCAGCAATATTTCGGCTGCACCGGCACTACACAAATACATATGTTCTTACAATTAAATATCTAACTAAAACACATAAACACATTATATTATATCGTTTAATTGAATTCTTACATTATTTTATGAAACACTTAAATTAAACACTTAATTAAATACAAAGAAATATTTTATAATTTCTTTGTTTACATTTGTCAGGCTAGTGGTCGCAGTTTGCCTTAGTGATCGCAGTTCGATCACAATCGACCCACCACCACTTTTTTACATTCACTCAGTGTTATCGTTCCAGGGCTGCACTAGCTCAAATTTTTAAAAATATTATTTGGTGGGCAACAGTGACTTTTAAAGTCACTTATATTTATTTATCGTCTTATTGTGCACTGTGTTGTGGTATTACAAAGCGCTGTAACATTGCAAAGGATTATCGAATATATTTTCCTCCGTCTGAGAAAAGGTATCCTACTAATAAATAATTATTTATTTATTTTTTCACAGTATAATTTATTATTGGAAAATAAATTATATTACATCATTTTCTCAGAATTTCATGCTGAGTATAATAATTGTTTCGATAATTATTATCACTCAATAAAATATATCGATATTTATAATATAATATTTACATTATTTTTTTTGCAACGTTTTTTCAAAAAGTATTGCCTTGTAACTTATCAACTTAGTCCTCGCTCAATAGATTCGATAAAATTTCCGATCGTTTGTCTAATATTCTTGTTTATTGTTCAAACAAGAATTTCTGTTCGTCCAATTTTGTACGCTCTTCTCTTTCACGTTTCTGGTTCCGTCACCAGCATCAATTGCATTTTTCTCGCTTTTTTTGAAAGCCTGTTATGCCAATTGATAGTAAAGACACCAAGAAACACCTTGTTGTACCCACGACTAAGCATAGACGCTCCAGCTCTCTTCCAAGTTCCCTTCTTGGTAGAACACCTTCTCCCGCCTCATTACGGAAAGTTGTAACTCCGGTCACATCTAAGGTTAGTCAGGTGCCAAAAATTTCGGTGCACACTCCTCCAATCACTCGTGCAGTTGGTCAGCAGATTTCACTAGCAATAAAAATGGCACTCCAAGAGTTCATTAACGCTTCCGATAAGCTCACGCAGTTCGAAGCTAGGATGAATCCTAAGAAGAGAATTTTGAAAATTCTCCTACAGCCTCACTTCACACTCACAGAGTGCGTCTTGAGCAGCTTCGTTCCTTATGGACTGCCGTAGAGCTCAAATATGAACTCTGTTCCAACGCATTGTCTCAAACGGAGACGAATGCTGCGGACAAGATCGCCATGCAAATGCGGTATGACCACTGTTACTCCATTTACGAGGAACTTGCCTCTCAATTAAATGAGAGTATAGAGACCGCAACGGCTCCCAATCCAGCACCTGTAGCACCACAAGTAGCCTTCCACCCACGAAGCTACCGGTCACCACCTTTCGATGCTGAAGTTTTCAGCGGTGACTACCTTAAATGGCCAACTTTCCGTGATCTCTTCACAGCGGTCTACATTTCCGATCCCGGCTTAAGTCAGATCGAGAAATTATTCCATTTAAATGCGAAGACCAGTGGAGAAGCGAAGGCAATCGTTTCCAAATCCCCTCTCACGAATGAGGGTTTCTCCTCTGCTTGGAGAAACTTGACGGACAGGTTCGAAAATAAGAGGTTGTTAGTCAACAGCCAACTTAAGATCCTTTTCAACCTTCCGTCAGTTTCTCACGAGTCTGGAGCCGCCATCCAAATCCTTCAAAGCACTATTGAAAGTTGCTTAACGGCTCTAGACCACTCCAAAATCAGCACAGAGAATTGGGATTGCCTTCTAGTCTTCGTATGCTCGTCTAAACTCCCAAGGCTGACGTTGTCACTTTGGGAGCAGTCAGTTCTAAACAAGGCTGAAATTCCGTCGTGGAAGGAAATGTCAGATTTCCTTTCAGAGCGATATCGCACATTAGAAGCGATAGAGGACGTACAACCTACTACAAGCGCACAGACTAGTCCCAAACCTGCTCGAAAGGAGCCTCCTACGAGGAAGGTCAACTCCTTTGAGACAAAGGTTGTAGGCAACCCACAAACCTGCAAACTTTGCTCAAAGGAGAACCATCCAATACGTCTGTGTCCGCGCTTTCTCCAAATGGCTGTTGATGAAAGGTCCAATTTCATCAAACAGCAGAAGTTGTGTCTGAACTGCTTCGCAAGAGGACATATCCTTAAAGATTGCACGAGTCAACATAATTGTTTTACGTGCAAGGGTCGCCAAAATACACTCCTGCATCGTGGCACCCCTCCTACCGCGCCCTCTTCAGCAGATTCTGCACCAACTCCCAATTCGAATATACAGTCCACTCCTCCAACGACTAGTATTTAGAATTACTTCACGGCGAACACACAAGGTGTTCTTCTCGGCACTGCTCTTATAAATATTTGCCATTTGGGCTTAACTTATAAGGCACGTGCACTGATCGATCCTGGATCAGAGGCTACGTTCATTTCCGAACGGATGTTTAACATCATACAGCCCTCCTACCAAGCCGTGCAAGTTCAAGTAGCTGGCTTAAATCAAGCCATCTCAGCCAATCCACAAAAGTTGTGCCACTTCCAGATTGGCTCCCCGCTCGTTCCCAGGTTACAGCTAAAAACTGAAGCCTTTGTTCTCCCCCAATTGGCAGGCAACCTTCCATCCTACACAATTTCACAAGAACTTCTGAAGCACCTGCCAAACCTCCAACTCGCTGATCCACACTTCCACCAGAGCTCTCCGATAGACGTGCTCCTAGGAGCCGATATTCTCCCATCTATCATGAAGAGTGGCTCTGTATCCAAGATTTGTGGAACCCTGCTCGGTCACGAGACCATATTCGGCTGGGTCCTCACTGGACCAGTAGCCAAGTCAAATCCTACGACCATTTCGTCCTTTTCAACGAGGATCAAGATCAGCACAGAACAAAGGCTTGATGATCCTCTCACCAAGTTTCCGGTTGTGGAAGATCTACCAGCCAAGCTGGTAAAAGTTTCAGAATTAGAGTGTGAAAACAACCTTTTTTGCACCACTTCCAAAGAGGGCAGATATGTCGTCACTCTCCCATTCAAAAATCCTGAAAATTTCGAATTAGGACATTCAAGGTCCATCGCACTCGCTCAGTTTCTCAGGAACGAATATCGTTTACAGAGGAACTTTCCTTTAAATGAGCAGTACGACTCCACTATTCAGGATTATTTAGATTTAGGCCATATGAGGCCTGTCTCCGAGTGACGACTGCAACATTTTTTATCTCCCTCATCATGCTGTTTTCAAACCTGAGAGCACCACTACGAAAGTTCGCGTTGGTTTCAACGCCCCCAGTCCGTCCTCCAATGGGAAGAACTTGAAAGCAAAGACTCTAGGTATACGCTGGCAAGCGAATACGGACGAGTTCTCCTTTGCCCACCCTATATATATATATAAGTTATATATATATATCCAATTTATATATATTATATCCATATATATATACACATATAATATATATATTTTGTATCCACCTCCTTTCCAGATAAGTGAGATGGCACCACCCAAAGCGCAGACACCATCGAAGCCAAAAGGGGTGAACTCCTTTAGATGCCGCGTATGCAGAGGAGTCCACGCCCTGAAGAAGTGCCAGAGGTTCCTGCGTCTGGCTGCGGAGAAGCGTCTTCGGGCAGTTTTGATCAACAAATACTGCCCGAACTGCCTTGCACATGAACACTCTAATGGTTCATGTCGCAGTGGTGGCACCTGTCGCTCATGCGGGGAAGGCCACCATACGCTTCTCCATCTCCCAACCACCACTCCAGCCGAGACGCAGAACGCTGTCCCATCCACGCCGCCTCCTCCACCTCCAGAGTCCCTGGCGACAATCCCCTCGGTGGCAATCAGCATGCTGCCGACGGCCATCGTGAACCTGGACGTGGCCGGCAAAATTTTCGAGGTGCGTGTGCTGTTGGACGCTTGCAGTCCACACAGCCGCATGCCCACCTCATTGGCAAATGCCTTTGGCCTTTCCGCCGAAGACGGATTTTGCCGAGCCTTGTTCAGGTCAAGGGTGTCGCCAGCATTCTCCATCCCAGTGACTCTGAAGATGGAAGAAGTTCAGATCAGGACTCCGGCTCAGAATGTCGGAAAGGAGCTCCAAACTCGTTACCCGGGCATTACGCTGGCGGACAATCGGTGCCATGTGCCAAGCAGAGTCTCCATTGTTCTGGGGGCCGACGTCTATGGCGACGTGATCCTCCCAGGCCTTGTTCCATCCCACGGTGGCCTACCGTTGGCCCAGAACACTCTGTTTGGCTGGGTACTATCCGGTGTCTTCAAGACGTAGTCCGCCAGCGCCCCTCAAGCCCCTCCAGCGGCCTCCAAAAAGATTCCGGCCCCATCTATTTGCAATAGTATTGCAAGGGGGCGGAATGTTTACGCCGAAACTCGCCGCCAAAAAGTAGGCAGCATAGGCAGCGGCGTAAACAGTGCGAGAGTCACCAAGGGCTCTCGCGCTCTTTTATCTTACATATGTATTTATGTTAAGTTAGGCTTAAGTTAAACTACATCCTATGTACAAGAAGAGTTGAAAAAAATACAAGTGAAGTGAACGCCACGCGCCCCGCATTGTTTTCTTTTCGAATTGTTTTCGCGTCGGTTTTCAGTTCTACAGCAGGATTTTCATCCCCGATTTCACGATCCCCCCAAGAAGGAAGACTTCATTGCCGCCGCCACAAACACAGAACATTTATGTAAAACTATGGACTATTATGACTTTTAGTGAGAGAAGAGCTATAGTGGGTCATACCCTGTAATACCCCAGTAGGGTATGACCCACTATAGCTCTTCTCACACTAAAAGTCATAATAGTCCATAGTTTTACATAAATGTTCTGTAAAGACCCTGGCGGGACTGAGATATGTACCCTAGCCTGAGAAAACATCCTTACAGATGGCGCCCGAGCAGGGACTACTATGACTAGATATTTAGTTTTGAGAATTTTAACATCTTTTCGTGGATTAAAGCCCCACATAGCTAATTCATGCAGGGTATAGTAGGAGAGCACGAGGCCCAGGGCATCGAGCAGACAATATACATCGTTACATGTACATTGTCCAAAGTTTTTATATAAATCGTAGGGCAGGTTCCACACCTGTCTACGACTAGCAAGTTTCACGTAGAGCAGCAGTAGCAAGCGTACGCAGGTACACCAATTTAGGCAGACGAGGCATAGTTTTACATAGATAGTCGTAGGACACGTTCTACATATGTCTACGACTACTACGCACATTGACGTGTGCGAAAAAATCTTGACGTTCTGATCTATATTTCATCCACTGCTTGACTTTTTCTCCCTGCGCCGGCGCAGCCTGAGCGACGACATCGCTCAGGCGACTTGTATAAAAGACTCGGTACCGTACACCGAGGTAATCAGTCGCGTCCGGGACCCCGGGGGGAAAAAAAAAAAAAACGTTAACCAATATCACCGTGGTCCCTGCGCCGGCGCAGCCGGGCGCCCGGGGGCGAGGGGGGGTCGGTACCGGAACACCTCGTGTAGTCAACATCGACAACGTTGACCAATATCATAATACCCTGTGCATCCTTCGAAAAACAGTTTCTCTACGAGCAAATATTTCGCCGATCCTGCCATTTAAAAAAAAAAAACATTTTTTTTCGGTGAAAATTTATATAAATCAGCCGCGTCCGGAACCTCGTGTAGTCAACATCGACAACGTTGACCAACATTATAATACCCTGTGAAATTTTTTTAAAAAAAAAAAACATTTTTTCGGTGAAAATTTATATAAATCAGCCGCGTCCGGAACCTCGTGTAGTCAACATCGACAACGTTGACCAACATTATAATACCCTGTAAAATTTTTTTTTGAAAAAAAAAAAATTTTTTTTCGGTGAAAATTATATAAATCGAGTCGCGTCTGGAAACCCCATGTAGTCAACATCGACAATGTTGACCATCGGAACAATAAAACGAACAAACCTTCCTTGATTCTACTATCGCGAGAACATTTTCTTCAGTGTGCGCAAATAATTCGTGATCGAGACACTTTTTATCGCGGGCAAACAAAACTGAACATTTAATAGAACCGAGTCGCGAGTAGTCAACAACGTTGACAGACTATAATAACCTGTGATCTTTTTTTTTGTGAACGAGCTATTCATTAATCAGTGTCACCAAGCGACCATTCTTTGTGAAACGGGCAAAAGAAAACATTTAAGTGACACACGGCGTACATACCTCGCGAACCATTTTTTTTTGACTTTCCTTACCGCCGCCGAGAAAGTGAAACAAACAAACTCGCCCAACATGGGATCACGTTGGATCGCGTTCCGGAGGAAGAGCGAGCTACAGCTCATCCTCAAGGAATTCGGGCTGGACACGAACGGTACGGTGGAGGAGATGCGGAGGCGCCTAGCAACCTTCGTCAACCAAGGGGACCTATCGAAGGAACAGCTGCAGCGAATTATGGAGCTAGAGGCCAGTTTCGGAAATGCAGTTACACCGGAGCCGAAACAACAGGGAGCAGGCTCACGCGACCCCTCGCCGGCGCCGACGGAAGACTACGCAGAAATCGTCATCCCCATACTGCGTCTGGAAGTTCGACGGGCAGCGAGTCCTTCGAGGAGCAGTACTACCCGACACGTCTCACCCGCTCCAGCGCCCAGTGCGACACTTCCAGCCGTCAGTAGGGCCAGCGAACCGAGCCATCGATGGATAGCCCCATACGAACTGGCCGACCGAGTGCGGAAATGGGGCGTAGCCTTCAACGGTGACGCTACAGATCCGTGGGGGGTTCATCGAACAGCTGGAGGAGAAGGCAGCACGGTACAGCATCGACCCGCAACAGTTACCACAAGCGGTAGCAGACGTGCTAACGGGCCAAGCGGAGGACTGGTTCAGGGTCAACACCCTCTACAAAGTCACCTGGGAGGAGTTCAAGCAGGAGTTTTTTGGAATTCTTCTTCCCCCCGCGCTATTTTCAACGTTTGGAGGACGAGATTCGGAGCCGGACCCAACGCCGTGGTGAACGATTCCGGGATTACGCCCCCGGCATTGCGGCTGATGATGCGACGGGTTAAATACACCCAGGAACAGGAGCTGGACAGGATCTACGACAACATGACGCCGGAATATCAACTGTTCACCCGACGTCACGAGTTTCTGACGCTGGCCCAGCTGAGCAAACTGGTGACCACGTAGGAGACAACGAAGGAGCTGCAACGCCTAGCGACGAGCCAAGCCGATCGACGGAGAGAGAACCCGAAGCCATCGAACCCGCCAACGACGAACAACGTGCCACCGACACCACTGACTCCCACAGCAGCGACAGCCACTCCACACACACCACCCACAGGAGTAACCAAGGGCGACCTGCAGCGCGTGTGCCGCAACTGCGCTCAGCCTGGACACCTACAGGCGGACTGCCGTAACAGCCGCGTGTTGTTCTGTTGGGACTGCGGCCGACACGGCGTGCGCACAGTGGACTGCTGCCGACGAACTACGTCGGGAAATGCTGCGCGTCTTCAACCGACGGGGAACCACTTGGAGACGCCGCACCGCAGTTCCCAGGAATAGCACCTCTGAAGTGTGGGGGTGGACGTGTCATCGCGAATGTTCGCATCGAGGGAACAATAACGGACGCCACGATCGACACGGGAGCCACACGCAGCTTCGTCAGCGAGCGTATGGCGGCCAAGCTGAGCACACCGGAGAACGAGCGAGCGGCCCTGATCCGGATCAAGCTTGCGGATGGATCATCACGAGCCGTGACGCGAGCTTTGCGGATGAGGATCCAACTGGGATAGAGAGAGACGACAGTACCAATGCTGGTACTGCCCGTCATCCTAGACGACGTGATCCTGGGGATGGACTTCCAGTGCGGCATCGAGGCAACTCTCAGGTGCGGCCGAGCGAAGTTACGCTTGCTAAGCACGCCCGAGGAGATAGCACCGACGCTCGAGGAGATAGCACCGACGCCCGGGGCCCCTCACCAACCTACGGAGGACACAGCGGCCCCAGACAACAACCACGTCATTGGTCTACCGCCGATTTGTCCCGTCGCACGGCAGAGGAACCCGTTTAGGCAGCCCAGGACACGAGAAGACACAGAGTTGCGACAACGAGACACCGAGGGACAATCCAGGACACCGGAGACCACGCAGCGAGGCACCGAGCATCGGCGAAGCGCGGAGGAATCGCCGGCAAGGACACCAGAAGAGTCACTACAACGAGACGCGGGAAATCAGGGGACCACGGGAGCCCCGACCAAGCGGAGACGCCGTGGAAGACGGCCCAAGACCAGCCACGCCGCCTTGCTTGGGGCGTCGAGACTCAGGAAACAAGGCTGGCTGTGGACGAGGAACGGGTGGAGGCCTTTCTACAGTCCGAGCTAGCCCAGTTCGATGGACTGATGGGGTGTCACCCATTGCGGAGCACACCATCATCATGCGGGATGAGTACCCCATCAAGCCAGGTACTACCCGAAGAATCCGGCCATGCAGAAGATCATCAACGATCAAGTTGATGAGCTTCTGCGAGATGGTAGAATCGAGCCGTCCAGGAGCCCCTACAGTGCACCGATTGTACTCATTGGGAAGAAGACTGGGGAGATGCGGATGTGCGTGGATTATCGCCAACTCAACGCGAAATACATTCCGGACGCCTACCCGTTGCCACGGATCAACCACATCCTGGAGAAGCTCAAGGACGCGAAGTACATATCGTCGCTGGACTTGAAGAGCGGGTATTGGCAGATACCCATGGCCCGGAGCAGCAAGGAGTACACCGCGTTTACCGTGCCTGGCAGAGGCCTCTTCCACTGGAAGGTGATGCCATTCCGATTGCATTCGGCCCCGGCTACGTTTCAGCGGGCGTTGGATGGAGTCATCGGACCGGACATGGAACCGCACGCGTTTGCGTACCTCGACGATATCATCGTGGTAGGACGCACCCTCCAAGAACATCTGGATAACCTACGAGAGGTGTTCCGGAGGCTTCGGAACGCGAACTTGCGCCTGAATAAGGCCAAGTGCAGCTTCTTCCAGAGGAGCATCGTCTACCTGGGACACCAGGTCAGCGAAGGTGGCATCCACACCGACCCCAGCAAGATCGCCGCGATAAAGGAGCTCCAACCGCCAACGACTGTCAGGGAGTTGCGGAGATGCTTAGGCATCGCTTCTTGGTACCGGAGGTTTGTGCCAAACTTCGCCACCCTAGTACAACCCATGTCGTCGCTACTGAAGAAGGGCCAGCGATGGGTTTGGAGCAAGGAACAGCAGCTAGCGTTCGAGGCACTCAAGACAAGCCTCACGCAAGCGCCAGTCTTAGCCTGCCCAGATTTTGCCGAGCGCTTCACACTCCAAACAGATGCGAGCGACATCGGACTAGGGGCAGTGCTGACACAATAGATCCAGGGAACGGAGCGCGTCATCGCATACGCAAGCCGCCGCCTCTCAGTAGCCGAAAGCCGTTATTCGACTACGGAGAAGGAGTGCCTGGCCATTGTGTGGGCGATAAGGAAGGCTGCGGTGCTACCTAGAAGGCTACAACAGTTACGTTTCAACGTGCATTACCGCCGTGGAGACCAAAACATCGTAGCCGACGCCTTGTCCAGACAGCCCCTGGAGACTCTACAACAGGTCACTCAGGAGAACCCACCGTGCGCATGGACAACCCGGATGCTGGAGCCGACTAAAGGGGAACCCGAGTAGTATCCAGAATACCTGAGGGAGAACGACCAGCTCTATCGACGAGGAGGATTTCCGGCCGGACAGAAAGATTACCCCCTGGAAGTTGTGCGTACCAAAACCACAACGCCAACGGGTGCTTCAATAATGCCACGACGGGCCATCGAGAAGGTGCGAGCCCATCTGGAAAGGCACCCCGGGCGGCAAGGTGGCGTGTCTGCTCCGAGGCGGGAGACGGGGCGAAAGTTCCGCGCCCGCATAAACAGATTGGAGCGGTCACAATCCGCGAGCGGAAGTGAACCCGCAATTATCCGGCATGAAGCCAGTCACGAGGCCGCGTCCATCCTTATCCCCGATGAAGTAAGGAGGGGGTGTGACGCCGCATTGGAGCGACGCCTCATATTAGTTACCTTGTATTATTATTATTATTATTTAAATAAACAGTTAAGTTATATCTAAGCCCAATATACCCAGTAGCAGTTCTTGAGTAGCAAGCATAAGCAAAAGACAGGGGCATAGGCAGGAATAAGAAAATAGGGTACACAGCATAGGAAACACCAGACATTCGACGCCCATGCCCAGCGCACAAGCCAAAAGTTGCGGTACCTCGGTTCCCAGATCGCGAACACTTGCACATATAGCGGTGTCTCGCACATTTTTGCACAAACGACAACAACAAACAGCGAAAACCGCGTGCATAGACAACGGCACACGCAACGGCACCGCGACGAAATTTTGGGCAGCGGCGCCAGACAACGGCACACGCAACGGCACCGCGACGAAATTTTGGGCAGCGGCGCCAGACAAACGGCGACGCTAAGTCAACGACGCTAAGCTGGCAGCGACGCGCAGCCCGCAGCGACGCTCAGCCAGCAGCGACGCGCCGCCGGCAGCGAAGCTAGACAAGCACCGGCGCCGACATGCAGAAAAGTGCGAACGGCGCCGTGCAGGCAGCGAAGTGCACAGCAGAGCCACCGCAGCCAGGCACGATCGGCCGTGCAGGCAGCGACGCTAGCAGCGGCAGAGCCACAGCAGCAGAGCCACAACGGCAGAGCTACAGGCAGCGAGGCGCAGGCAGCGAAATGCATGCTGCCAAAATTATGGGAAGGGTAGTCGATCGAGCGCAGTCAAGGCGAAAAGTAGCAAAAGCTCTCCCACGGGGATATTAAAGTGCAAAGTAAATACATATGTATATAAAGTCAAGTGCCCAAGGACCAGAAAAAGGACAAAGGAAGCAATGAATCCTGTAGCAGGAGAGTCCAGGTGAGCAGGATAACTTATATATATAGAACGTAGTAAAATAGCTAACGTAGATTGTGCGAGTAGGCAGGGAGACAGGGCCTAACCTTAAAAAAAACAAATAAAAGTAACTAGCGATAGAAAGCAACAATAAAACGCGATATGTTCTTTAATATTAAACAAAACAAAACCAGCAGTGATCATTAAAACATACCCTGTAAAACATTCTTCCTCTCTAGCGCTTTGTGTGTGTTAGTGTGAGTGTGTAGTCGCAGAGTGGTGCTGTCTGGCATGTCGCTGCTCCGCTGACCAGCAGGCGACTCTGAGAGTACACACACCGTGTCGGTAGTGAACGTTGGTGACAAGTGGGTGCGTGAGCGTGTGCTTCAACGAGTTGCGGCGTGGTGCAATACACCGCCCGGCGACACGTGGGAGTACAAGTGAAAGTACCCACGGCCGCGTGCGTTCCTCACGACGAGCAGGCACGCGTGACACGCGACATCTGCACGTGAGTCACAAACCACATTCCCAGCGAGTACACGTGTGTGACACAGACCACGTGTGACTCTATACCCTGTAATACCCCAGTAGGGTATGACCCACTATAGCTCTTCTCACACTAAAAGTCATAATAGTCCATAGTTTTACATAAATGTTCTGTAAAGACCCTGGCGGGACTGAGATATGTACCCCAGCCTGAGAAAACATCCTTAGATTTGATACTCCCGACAAACGCTCAAACAGCGCGAGCTCCGTCTCGAAAAATTTTTCCACTTCAGGGTCCAGTGTGGTGTTCTCTTCGCTGACGTCTGGTTCCGTTTCTTCTGATGTCGTGGTTTCCAGGATTGAATGGATAGCTGCGGCCCTGGTTCGCTGCTGATCACCGTTAGTGACTGGTTGCCGGAACGGGTTCCTTCGTATTGCTTGGTCATCTGTTGGACCTAGGACTTTCGTACTGACGTAGTCTCCGTGATCCTTGTTCTCCGTACGACGTGCTTTCCCTTTGTCGGATTCCTGGGTGTCCTTGCCATGATCCTTGTGCTGTGTTTTACGTTTGTCCTGCGCTGGTGCATTCTTGTCGTGTTCCGATGTCTTCTTGCCATGATCCTTGTTCTCCTTTTGCTGTGTTTTGCCCTTGTCGTGTTCTGGTGTCTTCTTGCCATGATCCTTGCTCTCCTTTTGCTGTGTTTTGCCCTTGTCGTGTTTCGGTGTCTTTTTTTCCATGATCCTTGCTCTCCTTTTGCTGTGTTTTCCCCTTGTCGTGTTCCGGTGTCTTCTTGCCATGATCCTTGCTCTCCTTTTGCTGTGTTTTGCCCTTGTCGTGTTCTGGTGTTTTCTTGCCATGATCCTTGCTCTCCTTTTGCTGTGTTTTGCCCTTGTCGTGCTCCGGTGTATCTTTGCCATGATCCTTGTTTCCTTTGCGTTGTTGGTTCCCTTTCCTGTTGAGTTGGGTACCCAATCGCAGTTCTACTCATCCGCAGGTCAATGTTGCGCCAACAGCTCCTAAGAAATCCAGGCCTAGGAGAACGTCGTCCACCACGATTGGTAAGACGAGCATTTGCACCTGAGTGCACGTCCTGCCTAATTGGACATCTGCCCATAGTGCCTGGGTAAGTTCCTTTCGGGTTCCATCCGCCAGGGATACCGTGGTCTTTACCTCGCATTTGTTGGTGTCGGTACGGATCTTTTGTGCCAGCCGTTCCCCGATGAAGCTCCTTGTGGCCCCTGTGTAGTGCGACCAGATATCCTTCGATGATGACCCTCGCACTGATACGGCCGTCGCGCAATTGTAGAATTTCCTTTACTGCCGGACTTGTGGTGATACCCCCACTGAGTCTGGGTTCAGTGAGGTCCCCGCCCGTTTCCCGGCATCGGAGTCCTGCAGCAGTCGATGGTCCTGGTTCCTTGTTTCCCGCATGTCCAACAGTGCAGCACGCGCTGTCCACGGCATTCCCTAGCGAAGTGCCCAGCTACTCCGCAGTTTCGGCAAGCTTCCCGAGTGTTAATCCGGTGTGGTTCCCCTGGCGCGGTGTTTATTGTCGTTGTTGGTGCCTCTGGGTTCGGCGAAGGTTTGTTGATCGTCGGTGTCCACGTAGTTCCCTTTGATTCCGCGAATCTGACTGGCGTTGACTCTGGATACGAGCTCCATTGCCGCCGGCTCCGTTCTCGTTCTCTGGTCACCTCGTAGTTGGTGGCGAGGGCTATGAGGTCCCTTAGCGTTTTGATGTAGGTGCTTCTCACGAACAGCTGGTATTCCGGCAGCATATTCCCGTATGCTCTCTCCAGGTCCTGGGCCTCTGTAAATCCAGCTTGACGCATCATCAGGCGGATCTCTAAGAGGTACATTTTAAACGCCTCGTTTGTCCGCTGATAGCGTATCCAGATTTCATCTTCCAGCCGTTGGAAGTATCTAGGTGGTAAGAAGAAATCCAAGAATTATGCTCGGAAGACTTTCCAGGTTTCGTCTTGCAGTCCGCTCTTTCGGAACCAATCCTCGGCTGTTCCTCCTAGCAACTCGGGAATCGCTTGGGGCATGTGTTCTGTATTGATCCGGTACGATGCCGCCCGCTCCTCCAGACGTTCGATAAATCGCAGCGGGTCCGAGGTGCCGTTGAAAGTGATATCCCACCTTCGCATGCGATCCGCCGTTTGTGCGAAAGTGGATCCTTCCCTGTTGATCCTGCTGTTGCCCTGCTGCTGGCTCCCTGGTGCGTGTGACCCTTGTTGGGGGGGACCTGCAAAGTCCCTGGCACATGTTTTTCCTCTTCCATTGTACGGCTGGGTGTTTTCTGGTCCGTTTCGGGATGGGATATTGGGGTGTTGGTATTGCTCCCGATTGGTCGACGATCCGGGCTGGGGCTGGTGCCGTACTATGCCTCCAGTGATTCGAGGCGGTGGATTGTGGCCGGCGAGTGGTCCTTTTTGGCAATGAAGGCAGCCATTCGTGCTCGCAGCTCTTCGACGGTACCTTCCCACTCGAAACCGAATTTGCCGGCGAAATTCTCCAGTTCGTTCTTCCTCCTGAAAGACACCCATCGTACGCCTACCATGGTTTATGTTTGTAGTCTCGTATCCTTGTTTTCTTTGTCTGCTTGCTCGTTGTATCTTTGCTCGTTATAGCCGTATTGCTTGTTGATGGTCGTGCCTCTATGAATGTTGTACCTTGTTTGTTGTATCCTTGCTCGTTGTAACTTTGCTCGTTGTAACTTTGCTCGTTGTATCCTTGTTGCCTGCTGATGGTCGTGCCTCTCTGATCGTTTGTTCCTTGTTCCTTGTATCTTTGCTCGTTGTATCTCTGCTCGTTGTATCCTTGTTGTCTGCTGATGGTCGTGCCTCTATGTAATGTTGTATCCTTGTTCGTTGTTTCCTTGTTCGTTGAATCCTTGTTCGTTGTTTCCTTGTTCGTTGAATCCTTGTTCGTTGTATCCTTGTTCGTTGAATCCTTGTTTGTTGTATCCTTGTTGCTTGCTCTTGTCGCGAAACACTTTGTTAAACTTTTAAAGCTCACTGGAGATGTTCACTCGACCGAAGCCGGAGACTGAGTGCCCTCTCTGCGCCGGATGCCGGCCTTATATACCCTGGCCGAGCGCACCGAACCGTTATGCTCGGCTTCGGGTCCCGTTAAAGGTTCTTCGGGCGACCCGAAAGCACGAGTCTCGTAGACCACCGTTACGCCCCTTTGTTGTTGTTGTTCTCAGGGCGAGAACGACGATCCGCGCTGTCCTGTTGCGTCCGACTCCTTTGCGTCACCCTAACCAACTCCTTGACCATCCTTTCTGTGCTCGATTGTCCTGTGTTCTTCCTGTGTTTTTCCCACGTTACCCTGACCTTCTGTGTAGGCCCTATCCTTCTGTAAAAACTATCGTCGGTTTGTACCGACGCTCTGACTCACTTTTCGCGCTCCTGTAGTGGTTCTTTAGGCCACCAAGGACACAATTCCCCCTCTCGTCTCAGGTCCCTGCTCGGGCGCCATCTGTAAGGAAGCTTTTTATGCTGGGGTACACTCAATCTCGCCCAGGGTTACAGAACATTTATAAAGTGCCGAGACCTGAGACGGAGTATGTGTACCTCCCCGCTTCAGCTGCTTCAGCTGGCACCTCGCATCTACTTTCGCTGCTCAGTTGACCTTGGAGCCTGGTTATACGCCTAGGCGTCCAAGTTCACTGACTTGCGTCTGCTCCAAAGATCCAATAGGTATGATGTGGTTAATCCCTGCTTTGATACCTAGCGGGACTTTGGCACAGTTGAGGTGTCGGTGCATCAGCCTCACATATGCAACACCCCCGCACTCTTGCCTCAGTGCTTATATTTAGGCATTGAATTGAAAACACTCCATATTTCTTCTTTTCTTTATTTTTTTCCTTCAAACAATTTCCCTACCTACACCGTAGCCTGCTCTGTTCTTTGGTTTTTCTTATTTTCTTTTCTAAGTTTCCCTGCCTACTAGTTGTTCGCTCACCCCTATTCGAGTTGTCGATCAGTCTTGGTCCAGCGACAGTTCTTCTGTGGCAGCGGCGTTGTTGTTGTCTCTGCTCCCTGCGTAGCGCTGTGTTCCTGCGGTGGCTTCTCGTTGGCGGTTCTGTTGTGGCTGTTGTCACTCTTCCCGCGCTGACACGTAACGAGGATCACTGGCACTTTCACTGCTTTGCACGTTCTCACGGTTCACTGGTTTTCTCCGAACTGTCCTTCATCCTTCTAATGCCAGTTTCACGTCCTCTGCAGTCGACGTCGCTCGGCTTAGATTTGCCCGTGTTTTGTTGATTGTGCCAATTTTCTCTCACGGTGTATTTAGTTCCTATGAGTATGTGTGTGCGTGTTAAGCTCTGCTCTTGCTGCGCTCTCGTGCCGTTCGCCGCTCAGTTGTAGTTTGCCGTCGCTCAGCTGCACTTCCTTGTGTGCGAATTTTTCTCCCCGGGGGTATGTTTCTTTTGCGCTTGCGTTCTGGATGCGCTCTTCGCTCTTTGTCGCTTTGCGCTTGCGCTCTCTTCCGTGTCAACTGTGCTCATGTTTTGTTGTACGCGTGGCCGTCGCTTGCGCTCGCTCTGTGTGTGGGTGCGCTCTCTTCGGTGTAAGCTGCGCTCACGTTTTGTTGTGTGCGTGGCCGTCGCTTGCGCTCTCTTCGGTGTAAGCTGCGCTCACGTTTTGTTGTATGCGTGGCCGTCGCTTGCGCTCGTTCTGTGTGGGTGGTGGGTGCGCTCTCTTCGGTGTAAGCTGCGCTCACGTTTTGTTGTGTGCGTGGACATTGCTTGTGCTCTCTTCGGTGTAAGCTGCGCTCACGTTTTGTTGTATGCGTGGCCGTCGCTTGCGCTCGTTCTGTGTGTGGGTGCGCTCTCTTCGGTGTAAGCTGCGCTCACGTTTTGTTGTGTGCGTGGACATTGCTTGTGCTCTCTTCGGTGTAAGCTGCGCTCACGTTTTGTTGTTTGCTTGGCCGTCGCTTGCGCTCGCTCTGGTGCGTGGTCATTGTTCGTGTTCGCTCTCTTCTCTGTTGGGTGAATGACCGTCGCCCGCCTTTTTCTCTTTACTTGTGTGCACTCTCTGTTATGTTTTGCTCTCCTTGAGCTTGCGCTCTCCCTGAGCTACCCTATATTCTAAACTAAATGACTATGGTCTATGACCGACTTCATTGCACTTAATAACTATTGCCTCCTTGGTGATTTCACGGTCTGGCACTCCAGAAACTCCTGGGTGCAGGTGTCCGCTGTTGTTCCTGGATCACTCCACTTTAGGGCTCTGCTTGGGTGGGTGGACGAGATCCCCTCTTCGTCTTCTACGACTGCTTTCGCCAATGGGATGGCCGGGGGTGTGTGTGTGGTGGAGGAGACCTCCGGGACTGACACCGGGCGGACGCCGGGGAAGATTTCTGTGCTGAGGTCGTCTTCGTCGATGACGTCTTCGGGTCCGTTCGGTGGAAGGTCCAGGTTCTCCCTTCCTGGAGGCGCATCGGCATTTCGTTGAGCCATAGCTATAGCCATAGTTTCGATTGGCCATTTCTTCGTGCTTATGGCTGTGAGGAATAAACACGGTTATCACTCTGTACTACTGCCCTATCCGGCTACGCCCTATGGAACAGTGCTACGATGAATGATCTTACGTGCTATGACATTGGTACTTAATTCTACTTTATAATTAACCTACTCGTCTCCCTCGCTGATGTTTTCGGGATCCGCGTGGAAAGGTTTTAGGTCCGCAATGTGTGCGCTGTAGACGCTTCTCGCTGTAGACGGACGATATTTGCTGAGATAAATCGAATCACTTTATAGGGTCCCTCGTATTTCGGCGCGAGTTTTGCGGAGAAGCCTTCTCCGGCCTTAGAAAGGACGTGTTGTTTCAGGAGGACCAACATGCCTATCCTGGGCCGCCATTCACGGCGTTGGAGGTTGTGATGACGACTCTGCTCCGCGGATGCCCGAGTTGCGTTCTCCCTGGCGACCTGGAATATTTGCTGAAGCTGCTTCGCCCTCAGTTCGGGGTTTTGGAGGTTTTTGCCGGTATCTCCTGTTACCTCGTCGTAGAGTGCTCCCGGTAGTCGCGGTTCTCGTCCCATGACGAGGAATGCTGGGCTGAAACCCTTTTGTATCCGAGACGCTGCTGTTGACGGCGAGCGTTATTTCTGGCAATAACAGGTCCCAAGTGCTCTGTGGTCCGTCGATGAACTGTCCGATCATTGTTTTTACGGTTCGGTTTGCGCGCTCTGTGGGATTCTGTTGGGGACTATATGGCGCAGTATGTTCCAGCTTCATTCCGGCCCTCTTGCAGAATGCGGTGAACGAACGGCTGGTAAATTGGGTGCCATTGTCGCACACAAACGTCTGCGGAGTCCCGAACCGGCTGAGAATCCGCTCTCGTAGGACTTTTTCTAGAGTCGGTGCTGTAGCCTTCCGTAGAGGTACCAGTTCAATCCATTTAGAGAACAAGTCGAAGATCACCAGGAGGACGGTGTTCCCTTGTTTTGATCTCGGGAGTGGCCCTACAAATTCGGCACAGAGTATGTCGAAGGGCTCCTGGGCCCGCCGAGTCAGCATTTTGCCGGGCGGTTTTCCTCTGCTCCACTTTGTACTTTTGACACTGGACACAATTCCGTACGTGACGCGCAACATCTCGGAACATCCCGAGCCAGTAATAGCGTTGTGCTACCCGCGTCGTGGTCTTCCGGATCCCAAGGTGTCCAGCTGAGGGTGCGTCGTGGCATTTCTGGAGGACTCGTTGTCGTAGGTGGGGTCGTCGGTGACGACCGTGAACTGATATCCTTCCAGGTAACAGCGTAGTTTGCGGATGGCCCAAATGATCGCGAGGCACTCCTTCGCAGTCGCTGAATAATTTTCTTCGGCCGCGATGAGTCTGCGACTGACGTAAGCGATGACTCGTTCGCCTTTTTCAGTTTCCTGCGTGAGGACTCCCCCTAAGCCGTAGTCGCTTGCGTCGGTTTGTAGCGCAAATTTCTGGCTGAAGTCGGGGCACGCTAGAACGGGTGCTTCTGTCAAGCGCTGTTAGAGCGTGTCAAAGGCCTTCTGCTGCTCTTGTTTCCATTCCCAGCAGCGGCCTTTTCGTAGCAATTGAGACATCGGTTGTACGACCGTGGCGAAGTTAGGCACGAATCGGCGGTACCATGAGGCGATTCCGAGACATCGGCGCAGCTCCTTTACGCAGGTCAGGGGTTGTAATTTCTGGACCGCGGCGACCTTTTCTGGGTCTGTGTGGATCCCCTCCTCGCTGATGACGTGTCCTAAAAACACCAACTTGCGTTGGAAGAAGTGACACTTCTTCCGATTCAGCTTCAGGTTGGCCATTCGCAGCCTCCTGAATACCTCCCGAAGGTTTTCCTGGTGTTCCTCCCGCGATTTCCCGATGATTATTATGTCGTCGAGGTACGCGAAAGCATGGGGCTCCATATCCGGGCCGATCACCTGGACCAATGCCCGTTGGAATGTTGCAGGGGCTAAGTGTAGGCCAAATGGCATCACCTTCCACTGGAAAAGTCCTCGTCCGGGTACCGTGAATGCGGTACATTCACGGCTTTGTTTGGCCATGGGTATTTGCCAATACCCGCTTTTGAGGTCCAGCGTGCTGATGAATCGGGCTTCCCGTAGTCGTTCCAAAATAGAATTTATCCCAGGCAGGGAATAGGCGTCCGGAATAGACCGGGCGTTCAGTTGCCGTAAGTCGACGCACATCCGCGTTTCTCCAGTCTTCTTCCCTACCAGGACGATAGGCGCGCTGTGTGGACTCTTGGAAGACTCAATGTGACCGTCTCGGTGGATCTCGTCTATTTGGGCGTTAATTATTTTGAGCATTGCCGGGCTTTTCGGATAGTACCGTTGCTTAATGGGGCGCTCATCCTTCATCACTATCACATGTTCTGTGATATTTGTGTAAGGATGTTTTCTCAGGCTGGGGTACATATCTCAGTCCCGCCAGGGTCTTTACAGAACATTTATGTAAAACTATGGACTATTATGACTTTTAGTGAGAAGAGCTATAGTGGGTCATACCCCTGAAATACCCCAGTAGGGTATGACCCGCTATAGCTCTTCTCACACTAAAAGTCACCATAGTCCATAGTTTATAGCGACGACATCGCTCAGGCAACTTGTATATAAGACTCGGTACCGTACACCGAGGTAATCAGTCGCGTCCGGGACCTCGTGTAGTCAACATCGACAACGTTGACCAATATCATAATACCCTGTGCATCCTTCGAAAAACAGTTTCTCTACGAGCAAATATTTCGCCGATCCTGCCATTTAAAAAAAAAAAAAACTTTTTTTTTCGGTGAAAATTTATATAAATCAGCCGCGTCCGGAACCTCGTGTAGTCAACATCGACAACGTTGACCAACATTATAATACCCTGTGAAATTTTTTTTAAAAAAAAAAAACATTTTTTCGGTGAAAATTTATATAAATCAGCCGCGGCCGGAACCTCGCGGAACCTTTTTTTTTGTGAACGAGCTATTCATTAATCAGTGTCACCAAGCGACCATTCTTTGTGAAACGGGCAAAAGAAAACATTTAAGTGACACACGGCGTACATACCTCGCGAACCATTTTTTTTGACTTTCCTTACCGCCGCCGAGAAAGTGAAACAAACAAACTCGCCCAACATGGGATCACGTTGGATCGCGTTCCGGAGGAAGAGCGAGCTACAGCTCATCCTCAAGGAATTCGGGCTGGACACGAACGGTACGGTGGAGGAGATGCGGAGCCGCCTAGCAACCTTCGTCAACCAAGGGGACCTATCGAAGGAACAGCTGCAGCGAATTATGGAGCTAGAGGCCAGTTTCGGAAATGCAGTTACACCGGAGCCGAAACAACAGGGAGCAGGCTCACGCGACCCTCGCCGGCGCCGACGGAAGACGACGCAGAAATCGTCATCCCCATACTGAGTCTGGAAGTTCGACGGGCAGCGAGTCCTTCGAGGAGCAGTACTACCCGACACGTCTCACCCGCTCCAGCGCCCAGTGCGACACTTCCAGCCGTCAGTAGGGCCAGCGAACCGAGCCATCGATGGATAGCCCCATACGAACTGGCCGACCGAGTGCGGAAATGTGGCGTAGCCATCAACGGTGACGCTACAGATCCGTGGGGGGTTCATCGAACAGCTGGAGGAGAAGGCAGCACGGTACAGCATCGACCCGCAACAGTTACCACAAGCGGTAGCAGACGTGCTAACGGGCCAAGCGGAGGACTGGTTCAGGGTCAACACCCTCTACAAAGTCACCTGGGAGGAGTTCAAGCAGGAGTTTTTTTGGAATTCTTCTTCCCCCCGCGCTATTTTCAACGTTTGGAGGACGAGATTCGGAGCCGGACCCAACGCCGTGGTGAACGATTCCGGGATTACGCCCCGGCATTGCGGCTGATGATGCGACGGGTTAAATACACCCAGGAACAGGAGCTGGACAGGATCTACGACAACATGACGC
This sequence comes from Zaprionus nigranus, assembly GCA_018903425.1. Lineage (NCBI taxonomy): Eukaryota > Metazoa > Arthropoda > Insecta > Diptera > Drosophilidae > Zaprionus > Zaprionus nigranus. The sequence goes on from JAEIGD010000135.1 coordinate 173,835, forward strand.
CGGAATATCAACTGTTCACCCGACGTCACGAGTTTCTGACGCTGGCCCAGCTGAGCAAACTGGTGACCACGTACGAGACAACGAAGGAGCTGCAACGCCTAGCGACGAGCCAAGCCGATCGACGGAGAGAGAACCCGAAGCCATCGAACCCGCCAACGACGAACAACGTGCCACCGACACCACTGACTCCCACAGCAGCGACAGCCACCCCACACACACCACCCACAGGAGTAAACCAAGGGCGACCTGCAGCGCGTGTGCCGCAACTGCGCTCAGCCTGGACACCTACAGGCGGACTGCCGTAACAGCCGCGTGTTGTTCTGTTGGGACTGCGGCCGACACGGCGTGCGCACAGTGGACTGCTGCCGACGAACTACGTCGGGAAATGCTGCGCGTCTTCAACCGACGGGGAACCACTTGGAGACGCCGCACCGCAGTTCCCAGGAATAGCACCTCTGAAGTGTGGGGGGTGGACGTGTCATCGCGAATGTTCGCATCGAGGGAACAATAACGGACGCCACGATCGACACGGGAGCCACACGCAGCTTCGTCAGCGAGCGTATGGCGGCCAAGCTGAGCACACCGGAGAACGAGCGAGCGGCCCTGATCCGGATCAGCTTGCGGATGGATCATCACGAGCCGTGACGCGAGCTTTG